>CM062249.1:11511894-11677107 GCA_031216285.1 Syzygium syzygioides
TCGCCAATGCTCTGTAGCATATTGCGTGGCCGTAGTAGGAACCATGTTGAGCATAGTAATTGTAACCGTTATCTGATGTATGAAGGACTAGATCGTCCAAAACAATCCATAGGTCGTTGGAACATGGGTCTATCTCACTGCTGAATGTCCTTGCACTGCATATTTTGTACACCAATCTATCATTAGAACCGCACTTGACATCATTGCAAGAATGCTGTGATATTGTATTCATGGTTGGTGACCCTCACTCAGATCTGAGGCAAGGGTCATGCCCTCCCCTAGATTTGGGCCTTC
The DNA here is from genome assembly GCA_031216285.1 of Syzygium syzygioides. Classification (NCBI taxonomy): domain Eukaryota; kingdom Viridiplantae; phylum Streptophyta; class Magnoliopsida; order Myrtales; family Myrtaceae; genus Syzygium; species Syzygium syzygioides. Next base: position 11,512,189 of record CM062249.1, read on the forward strand.
AGGCCCGATGCCAGGGGTCACTGCGGCCTTGCCCAAGGCCAGCTAGAGTTGCCAGGCTTTGGTGAGGCCCAAACCACCTCCGCCGGCCCTTTCCGGTGAGGGGCCATAGCAGCCATTGACAAGGGCTTGATCCTCCATTTTTTGTACCTGGTTTTAAAAAAAATATATATCCTTTTTAATATATTTAATCTGATTTAAGTAAAATTTAAAAAAGAAAATAAAGAAATGCCGTGTTAGAGAGAGAAAGTAATGAAAAATTGAACGTTAGCATTTCCATTAACATAGTTAGACGGAGTTAATGAAAGAATGTGATTGAACTAATTTGACAAGTTTTAGAACTCGATTGTACTTTTAAAAAGTTTTATGACTCAATTGTACTTTCATGATAAGTTTTAGAACTTTACTTATTCCTTAAGCAAAATAGAAAGAAACAAATAATGCTTTAGTAGAGCTCCAACCTTTTGATGACCACACATAAGTCCTGAAGAGGACTCGGGTCATAGGCAAAAGCGGTGGCAGTTGCCAGAGCCAAGATGAGAAGGCTAACCGGAAGAAACTTCATTATGGTGGACAGGGGAGTCACACTAATCAGGGCTTAAATGTCTTCTTCTTTTGTTTTCTTGAGATGGGAGTGAGATGACTTGCAACACTTCCCAGATCTATGCCAAGTCTCCTATGCGGTTGTTAATTTCTTATTCCGAGAGATGAATTGTTCCACAACTGCTGCAACAAAATGGCCCTTACTTTGACTATCCTCTTTCAAAGACATGTTATATGATATGGAAGTGGACTTCTTCAATAATATTTAGATCTTCGGTTTCCTTCTTCTTCACTGTTTTGATGTCCTGCGTGGAATCAAGTTCAGCTGGATTGAGCGAGGGCCGCCAATTCTTCTTGAAGCGCATCGTATGATCATATCCATCTATCAATTAAAAAATGATGTAGGAACCAGTGTGTTCACATGCCCCTCCATCCTCTACCATGAAAACACTATGCGAAGCTATCGATTCACTTCCTAGAGATATTTCTATGTTTACTTGATGTTCACACCATCTAGTTGATGTGCACTTCCCTGATAAGATTGATAATTGAAGTCTCTGCGGTCACAGTTGTCACGCCCCGTACCCCACGAAGCATGAACATCCGCGCTAAGGTCGAAAATAGGTGCGACGCTCCCAGGATTGCGTCACCGACCCGTAAACCCGAATCAGAGAATAAACAAACCACAAGCGGAACAACGTATATGATATATATACACCCAGACTAAATTACTTAGTAACCATGAATAGTAAACTAAAACCAATTATGATCTATTAAACCGAAATATACAATCTTTACAGACTTAAATGCAATATCCCTTTGATCAACAAAAAGTACACAAAAAGGGCCACGAAGCAGTAGGGATCAGTGGCCAAGGGATATTAATCTATCTACCGGAGGGCTACAGACAAAAAGTAACGGCCCTCACTCCTAAGGCTGGGACCTAAACTAGGGTTCCCAGTCGAGATTAGGTCCAGACGTCTCAAAAGAACTCTCGGACTGCCCTGGTTCTTCCTCTGAACTCATAGGTTCGTACTCCGTCTCAGCTCAGGGTCTTGCTCTTCCGCCTCAAGTGTTCATGGCCGGGGATCTGAAATGTTCGGTTTTACCACAACCGTGAGATATACTCAGCAAGTTCAAACCACTAATCCTAAAACTAGGCTAACGTGTACCTCCAGAGGTAAATAAAAACACATGCATCAATGAACCAGTAATTAAATCACATTAAATTCACATGGGCTCACAGCCCGCTTCCAATACTCCAGCCCTGCAGGTTAGGCTTTCAATATCATTATAACTCATCAGCAGTTAAATCGACCCGAAGGCCATGACTCAATAGTCATCACAGTTTAAATCGACCCGAAGGCCATGACCCAATGGTCATCACAGTTTAAATCGACCCGAAGGCCATGACCCAATGGTCATCAATAATGCTCGACCCGTAGGCCTGACCCGTCGGTCACAATAATACTCGACCCGTAGGCCTGACCCGTCGGTCACAATAATACGATCTTAAATCATATCACAACCACGTGGAATTTCACAATCAAAGGCCCATTTAATTCCCAATGGGCTGCAAACAATTTCAAGTAAATCCACAATCAAAGGCCCAATTAATTCCCCAATGGGCTTCCACAATTCAAGTCAATTCCCAATCAAGGCCCATTCCATTTTCCAATTGGGCTTCAAACAATTTCAATTTAATTCCAACTTCATGGGCCCATTTCATTTTCTAATTCCAAGGCCCATTTAAAAATCTCTAATTTGGGCCCATTAAATCAAAATTCGGAGCCCATGAGGCCCATCCCAATTCAGCCCTCAATTTCTCTCTAATTTACCATTAAACCACCATAATTAGTCTTAATTGAGTCTACTAATCAACCCTTGCACAAAACACACTCGATTAAGCCCTAATTATCATAATTAAGCCTCTAATCTAGCACAATTTAGACTAATTCAGGGATTAGTGGATTTACTCGCCTATTAGCGACGCAAGACGACGGGAGCGAGCGGCCGATGACCGGCGAGCGGTACAATCGACGGCGGCGCCCCAAAGCAAGCCGGCGGCTCACGGCGACTCCGGCGAGCTCGAGGCACAAACCGGCCGAAACAGGGGCTGTGCTGGTCGGCGGGGCTGAGGACGGGAGAGAGAGAGGGCTGAGGACGGCGAGGTGGTCGCCGGGGGCGACGCACGGCGGCGGACGGCGGCGCGGCACCGGCGGGGCGGAACCGGCGGCGTTTCTTTCTCCCTTCCGTCTGGAACACAGCAGCTGCTGTGGGGCGGCGATTGGGGGTGAGGGGAGGTCGACGGAGGCTAGGAGGACCTCCGGCGACGGCGTGAGGCGACCGGCGGCGGCGCGGCACCGGCGGGCGAGCCGGCGTCGCTGCTGCTGCTCTCTCTCGCCTAAAACAGGGCAGCGGCTGCGGGCGACGGAAATCGAGGGGAGAACGGCGGCCGACGGGGCTGGGGCGACGCCTGGGGGCCGGCGAGCGGCGGACGAGCCCGGCTGCTCCGGCGCGGACGGCCGTCCCGGCGTGAACAGTCGCCGGCGAGCAGAACGGCGAGGAAGAAGAGAACGGCGAAGAGGACGATCGGGGAGAGAGAAACGTGAGGAGAGAGAGAGAAAGTCTGAAGAGAGGAGAGAGAGAGGGTCAAAAGTTGGTCAAAGTGGCTTAGTGGAGTACATGTGTCACTCATCCAATGGCTAGGACAAATTGCCCCTTGATCCAAGGGTCTATATTCAAACCCAACCAATAATGCAATGGGCAAAATGGTAATTCTCCCCCTAACCATGGCTGACCAGGTCTGGTTGGCTTCACCTAACCATAGTTAAACCCCAAAAATCAATTAAAATTCGGAATTAAATAATACAACCTAGGGGCATTATCGTAAATTTCCGGTCCCGGACCGAAATTCCAATTTTTGCACATACGCGTTCCATACGTGCGTGGCCAACATAATATGGCGTCGGATTCGCGAAATTAATTTTCTAAGCCCTCGGAAATCGTCCGCGAAATCTCGGGAATAAAATAATATTATTTTCCAATTTTTGTCGAAATTCAACTTTTTGGCCAGAACCGCTCTGGATGCGTGTGGCCACCCCAAAATGACCTTGGCCGCGAAAATTAACCTCGATCGGCGTCCGAATCGGGTCCCGGTGTCCACAGGGGCAAAACCGTCTTTTTCTCAATTTCTGTCGGATTTTCCGTTTTCAACCGCAATAGTCCCAAACATGAATGGCCACTCTAAATTGACGTCCGTCTTGCAAAATAGTCGTAATTACCCTTGATATTCTGACATCGAAGTTCGTGCCCAATATCGCTATCTAATTTGCTCGTTTTGCAGTTTTAGGGTCTCTCGCTAACAGGTGGCTGTTTAGGTATTACGCGTATCGACCTAAGATTGTCCGAGTCATGATGGCCTCAATTTCGAGATAACGAGAGGAACTATCACTAGTACCGGGGTCGCGATCGTTTGGATTAAATCGAGGTTCATTTGTCAGGCGTACTTTCGGTCGTGCGAAATCACTCGCGATCCGATCGTACGTTACTGATAATATCGACCCGTCATTTTTCCTAGGATCGGCCTCTATTGGTTCAAAATATTTCCTCGACGTTCCTCGAAATCGGCGCTCAATCGCGGTCGGGTTCTCGGTCCACGTACCTGATCCTATTTAGCCTTTCCTTTTTGGTTAGTATCCCGTGATTGATCAGTTCCGGGCGAGACTTACTAAAATTACACGAGAATTCACATACACTTTATTGGACTCGATAACGGGTCAAAATTCGGGCTGTTACAATTCTTCCCCCCTTACAAAAATTTCGTCCTCGAAATTTGTGCTTTACACCTGCTCCTCGAACAACTGGGGGTGTTGACGTCGCATGGCCTCTTCGCTTTCCCAAGTTGCGCCTTCTGTCCCGTGGTGCTCCCAGACTACCTTGACCATCGGGATTGTCTTATTCCGCAGTACTCGATCTTTCCGATCTTCAATTCTGACCGGTCTCTCCACGTACGACACCCTGTCGTCCACGTCAATTTCTTCATACCTTAACACGTGTGTCGAGTCTGGTTCATACTTTCTTAGCATCGACACGTGGAAAACATTGTGTACCTGGGATAAGTTAGGTGGCAGAGCGAGTCTATATGCCATATCGCCAATCTTTTCCAAAATTTCGAACGGTCCGACAAACCTTGGGCTCAGCTTCCCTTTCTTGCCGAATCGAGATAACCCTTTCATAGGTGACACCTTGAGAAACACATGATCTCCAACTTGGAATTCCAAAGGTCGTCGTCTCCGATCGGCATAGCTTTTCTGTCGACTTTGCGCTGTCTTTAGCCTTTCTCGGATAACCTCCACAGTTTCCACTGTTTGCTGTACCAACTCCGGACCTGTGATGCTTCGTTCTCCTACCTCATCCCAGCACACTGGAGTCCTACACGCTCTGCCATATAAAGCCTCAAATGGGGCCATCTGAATACTCTGCTGATAACTGTTATTGTACGCAAACTCCACCAAGTGCAACTGCTCTTCCCATTTGCCTTGGAAATCGAGTACACAAGCTCTCAACATATCCTCAAGGGTCTGTATCGTCCTTTCTGATTGGCCGTCAGTCTGCGGATGGTAAGCTGTACTGAACTGTACCTTTGTTCCCAAAGTCGACTGCAGACTTTTCCAGAAATTTGCCGTAAATCTCGGGTCACGATCTGATGTAATCGTTACCGGCACTCCATGCAGCCTAACAATTTGCCTTACGTACAGCTCTGCATACTTTTCTAACTCAAAATCCTTCCGTACTGCTAAGAAATGTGCCGATTTTGTAAGTCGATCCACGACTACCCAAATAGAATCATGCCCTCTTTGGCTTCTTGGTAATCCGGTTACAAAATCCATGGTGATATGCTCCCACTTCCACTCAGGAATTTCCAACGGTCGCAGCAGTCCTCCAGGTTTACAGTGTTGCGCCTTTACTTGCTGACATGTCAGACACTTTGCCACATACCTAGCCACATCTGCCTTCATTCCGTTCCACCAGTAATGTTGCCGTAGATTCTGGTACATTTTCGTACTGCCGGGGTGTATACTGTAATTGCTGCGATGAGCTTCTCTTAATATTTCTTCCTTAAGCTCAGCATCATCAGGCACACACCATCGTCCTCTAAACTTCAGGATTCCATCCCCTGACACTTGGAAATCTGGTTTCCTTGCAGTGGCATCCATTTCCACGATTTTCTGAATCTCTTGATCCGTGGACTGTAGCGCCTTAATCTTAGTCTGAATCTCCGGCTCGATTCTCAAAGTAGCTAGCAGATTCGATACATGGCTCAATTCCAATTTAAACTCTGAGTCTCGAAGTTTTTCCAGTAATGACCACTCCTTGATCATCATGTGCGCTATACTCGATTTGCGACTTAGGGCATCCGCCACTCGATTTGCCTTTCCAGGGTGGTACATGATGTCGCAATCATAATCCTTCAGAAGTTCCATCCATCTACGCTGCCTCATATTCAGCTCTTTCTGAGAAAACAAGTATTTGAGACTCTGGTGATCCGTATAAATCTGGAACTTTTCTCCACATAAATAATGTCTCCAGATTTTTAGCGCAAAAACAATGGCAGCCAACTCTAGGTCATGCGTCGGATAGTTCAATTCGTGAGGCCTCAACTGACGGGACGCGTACGCAACTACTTTCCCATACTGCATTAACACACAACCAAGTCCTCTGAGCGAAGCATCGCTGTATACCTCAAATCCACCAGGTCCAGATGGAATAGTTAAGACTGGAGCTGTTGTCAGTCTGCGCTTAAGTTCCTGGAAGCTTCGTTCGCACTTGTCATCCCATTCAAACTTAGCTTCCTTTTTCAACAACCTTGTTATTGGCATGGCTATCGATGAGAATCCTTCCACAAATCGTCGATAATAGCCGGCCAACCCTAAGAAACTCCTGATTTCCGTCACTGATGTCGGACTGGGCCACTTAAGCACTGCTTCGATCTTAACCGGATCCACAGTTATTCCTTCTCCCGATACAATATGTCCAAGGAATGCCACCTTGCCAAGCCAGAACTCGCATTTACTAAATTTCGCATAAAGCTCATGCTCTCTCAATGTTCGTAGTACCTCAGTCAAATGCATTTCATGCTCTGCCGGACTCTTCGAGTATACCAGAATATCGTCAATGAACACAATTACGAACTGGTCCAGGAATTCCTTAAAAACTCTGTTCATTAAGTCCATGAATGCTGCGGGGGCATTCGTCAAACCGAATGGCATGACAGTAAACTCGTAATGCCCGTACCTCGTCCTAAACGCAGTCTTGGGTATGTCCTCCTTCCGAATTCTTAACTGATGATACCCGGTCCGTAAATCGATCTTGGAGAACACTGACGCCCCTTGCAATTGATCAAACAAATCGTCAATCCTTGGCAGTGGATACTTATTCTTTATAGTCACCTGATTCAACTGCCTGTAATCTATGCATAATCTCAATGTCCCGTCCTTTTTCTTCACGAACAGGACTGGCGCTCCCCATGGAGACGCACTAGGACGAATAAACCCTTTGTCTAATAACTCCTGCATCTGGACTTTCAGTTCCTTCAACTCCGACAAGGACATCCGATACGGGGCCTTAGAAATTGGCTCAGTTCCTGGGGCCAACTCTATTACGAATTCCACTTCTCGTTCGGGTGGCAAACCCGGCAACTCTTGAGGAAAAACCTCAGGGAAATTACATACTACAGAGATTTCTTCCAACTTGGGTTCCACCAATGTCGGATCCTTAACATTAACCAAGTATCCCTCACAACCTTCCTCGAGCATCTCAGTTGCCTCTACTGAGGAAATCCAGGGAACTGAGGTTCCTCCTTGATTTCCCTGAAATTCAAACCTAGGACGACCAATCGGATTAAATTGGATCGTCCTACAGCCGCAATCCATAACGGCTTTCTGCTTAGTCAGCCAATCCATACCAATAATCACATCGAAGTCATACATGGCTAACACAGCTAAATCAATCCTTTCCTCAACATTTCCAATCACAATTTTACAGTCCAAGCACCCCAATGATACTAACACCCTATCATGCAGTGGGGTCGTCACACATAACATGATTTCGAGTAAAACAGGCTCTAGACCAATTAATCTAACAAACTGCTCTGAAATAAACGAATGGGTTGCCCCGGGATCAAATAATGCATAAGCAGCATGATCACAGAGAGTAATGATACCTGTGACCACGCCTGGCGCGTCCTCAGCATCCTTTTGCGCCAATGCGTATACTCGTCCTTGCGCAGGTGGTCTGCCCTGAATAGCCGGTGGGGGATTTCCGGCCTGATTTCCAATTCTGAGTTGCTGCTGTTGTCCTGGGGGTCCTAAAAGTCGTTGTTGAGGGCAATTCTTTATCTGATGCCCTAAACTCCCGCAACGAAAACAAGCTCCAATTCTGTTTGGCGTCTGACTGGGTTTCCCTATAATCCTCCTCGGCGGCGGAACAAATCGTCTATTACTGGCCATTGGTCTGTTTCCAAAGCGACGATTGTCCCGATTCGGAATAAACCTCGAACCCAATGCTGCTGTCCTTTCTATCTGATCTCGCTCCATAGTTTGGGCTCGCTCATACAGTTCTCGATAATCTCTGATATTCAGCAAAAGCATTTGGGTGCGAAGATCCGGTTTCAGTCCATCCCGGAATCTCCGAGCCTTGTCCAGAGGATTCTCAACCATCCTTGGGGCAAATCTGGATAACCTGGCAAACTCTGCTTCGTACTGCACCACTGTCATCGACCCCTGACGAAGCCTCATAAACTCTGCCATTTTCTTCTCTTGAGCGCTCTCTGAGAAAAACTGTCCATAGAAATGCTCAACAAATATCGCCCAGATTTGTTCCATATATTCCGGAAACATTCTATCTTTAACTGCCTTCCACCAATCGTGGGCATTATCCTGCAGTTGATACGACGCCAAAGAAATCTTCTCTCTATCAGTACATTCCAACAGGTCAAACGCTTTTTCTAACTCCTCCACCCAACGCGGGGCGGTTTCTGGGTCACCTCTGCCCGTGAACTTGGGCGGTTTCAGCTTAAGAAACTGCTCCACCAACTGGTGCATTGGCCTAGGTGCCACCATTGGTTGAGCTTGAACTGGCTGGGCTTGGGCTTAATTCTCATGGACGGCAGCAACTGCTGCAGCCTCAGCAGCCTGAGCGGTCGCGTTCTCTCTTTCTTGTGCTTGCCTATCCATCACATTACCAATTCTTTCTAACGCCCTGAGAACTCCCTCCATGCGCGGATCTTCCGCATGTCTAATATCAGCTCTGGGGTCTGCTGCAGCCCCAACACCAACTCTAGGGTTTTCTCCCTCTCTAGCACTCACACCGAGATCCTCTATCGCTCTAACTCTAGCACGACCTCCACCTCGAGCTCCTCTTCCGGTGCCCCTCCTTGGGACTCTTCCCACTCGTCCTCTTTCACTGCTCATCCTAATACTCTGAGTGCTCAACTACCTGCTATAATTCTATCCAGGAATTAGAGACCTAAACCAATTAACCGGTCTAAGTCCTAGGCAGGTATCAATACAAAAGCATTTAAACACTCAGCACGCGGCTAACACAACAGCACATCATTTCACCCAAGGACTTGCAAACTTACCTTGGGTCCTGCCGCACCTGCATAATATTGGTTCAAATAATCACCACAACATTCAAACACAGACACACTGGAGGCACACTTAGCACACTAGGTCCACCTATGGCTACCCATGGTCACTCCTCCTTATCACTCCAGGGTTCGGCTAGATTGGACCGAGCTGTCCTTGCTCTGATACCAATTCGAACGGGGATGTCACGCCCCGTACCCCACGAAGCATGAACATCCGCGCTAAGGTCGAAAATAGGTGCGACGCTCCCAGGATTGCGTCACCGACCCGTAAACCCGAATCAGAGAATAAACAAACCACAAGCGGAACAACGTATATGATATATATACACCCAGACTAAATTACTTAGTAACCATGAATAGTAAACTAAAACCAATTATGATCTATTAAACCGAAATATACAATCTTTACAGACTTAAATGCAATATCCCTTTGATCAACAAAAAGTACACAAAAAGGGCCACGAAGCAGTAGGGATCAGTGGCCAAGGGATATTAATCTATCTACCGGAGGGCTACAGACAAAAAGTAACGGCCCTCACTCCTAAGGCTGGGACCTAAACTAGGGTTCCCAGTCGAGATTAGGTCCAGACGTCTCAAAAGAACTCTCGGACTGCCCTGGTTCTTCCTCTGAACTCATAGGTTCGTACTCCGTCTCAGCTCAGGGTCTTGCTCTTCCGCCTCAAGTGTTCATGGCCGGGGATCTGAAATGTTCGGTTTTACCACAACCGTGAGATATACTCAGCAAGTTCAAACCACTAATCCTAAAACTAGGCTAACGTGTACCTCCAGAGGTAAATAAAAACACATGCATCAATGAACCAGTAATTAAATCACATTAAATTCACATGGGCTCACAGCCCGCTTCCAATACTCCAGCCCTGCAGGTTAGGCTTTCAATATCATTATAACTCATCAGCAGTTAAATCGACCCGAAGGCCATGACTCAATAGTCATCACAGTTTAAATCGACCCGAAGGCCATGACCCAATGGTCATCACAGTTTAAATCGACCCGAAGGCCATGACCCAATGGTCATCAATAATGCTCGACCCGTAGGCCTGACCCGTCGGTCACAATAATACTCGACCCGTAGGCCTGACCCGTCGGTCACAATAATACGATCTTAAATCATATCACAACCACGTGGAATTTCACAATCAAAGGCCCATTTAATTCCCAATGGGCTGCAAACAATTTCAAGTAAATCCACAATCAAAGGCCCAATTAATTCCCCAATGGGCTTCCACAATTCAAGTCAATTCCCAATCAAGGCCCATTCCATTTTCCAATTGGGCTTCAAACAATTTCAATTTAATTCCAACTTCATGGGCCCATTTCATTTTCTAATTCCAAGGCCCATTTAAAAATCTCTAATTTGGGCCCATTAAATCAAAATTCGGAGCCCATGAGGCCCATCCCAATTCAGCCCTCAATTTCTCTCTAATTTACCATTAAACCACCATAATTAGTCTTAATTGAGTCTACTAATCAACCCTTGCACAAAACACACTCGATTAAGCCCTAATTATCATAATTAAGCCTCTAATCTAGCACAATTTAGACTAATTCAGGGATTAGTGGATTTACTCGCCTATTAGCGACGCAAGACGACGGGAGCGAGCGGCCGATGACCGGCGAGCGGTACAATCGACGGCGGCGCCCCAAAGCAAGCCGGCGGCTCACGGCGACTCCGGCGAGCTCGAGGCACAAACCGGCCGAAACAGGGGCTGTGCTGGTCGGCGGGGCTGAGGACGGGAGAGAGAGAGGGCTGAGGACGGCGAGGTGGTCGCCGGGGGCGACGCACGGCGGCGGACGGCGGCGCGGCACCGGCGGGGCGGAACCGGCGGCGTTTCTTTCTCCCTTCCGTCTGGAACACAGCAGCTGCTGTGGGGCGGCGATTGGGGGTGAGGGGAGGTCGACGGAGGCTAGGAGGACCTCCGGCGACGGCGTGAGGCGACCGGCGGCGGCGCGGCACCGGCGGGCGAGCCGGCGTCGCTGCTGCTGCTCTCTCTCGCCTAAAACAGGGCAGCGGCTGCGGGCGACGGAAATCGAGGGGAGAACGGCGGCCGACGGGGCTGGGGCGACGCCTGGGGGCCGGCGAGCGGCGGACGAGCCCGGCTGCTCCGGCGCGGACGGCCGTCCCGGCGTGAACAGTCGCCGGCGAGCAGAACGGCGAGGAAGAAGAGAACGGCGAAGAGGACGATCGGGGAGAGAGAAACGTGAGGAGAGAGAGAGAAAGTCTGAAGAGAGGAGAGAGAGAGGGTCAAAAGTTGGTCAAAGTGGCTTAGTGGAGTACATGTGTCACTCATCCAATGGCTAGGACAAATTGCCCCTTGATCCAAGGGTCTATATTCAAACCCAACCAATAATGCAATGGGCAAAATGGTAATTCTCCCCCTAACCATGGCTGACCAGGTCTGGTTGGCTTCACCTAACCATAGTTAAACCCCAAAAATCAATTAAAATTCGGAATTAAATAATACAACCTAGGGGCATTATCGTAAATTTCCGGTCCCGGACCGAAATTCCAATTTTTGCACATACGCGTTCCATACGTGCGTGGCCAACATAATATGGCGTCGGATTCGCGAAATTAATTTTCTAAGCCCTCGGAAATCGTCCGCGAAATCTCGGGAATAAAATAATATTATTTTCCAATTTTTGTCGAAATTCAACTTTTTGGCCAGAACCGCTCTGGATGCGTGTGGCCACCCCAAAATGACCTTGGCCGCGAAAATTAACCTCGATCGGCGTCCGAATCGGGTCCCGGTGTCCACAGGGGCAAAACCGTCTTTTTCTCAATTTCTGTCGGATTTTCCGTTTTCAACCGCAATAGTCCCAAACATGAATGGCCACTCTAAATTGACGTCCGTCTTGCAAAATAGTCGTAATTACCCTTGATATTCTGACATCGAAGTTCGTGCCCAATATCGCTATCTAATTTGCTCGTTTTGCAGTTTTAGGGTCTCTCGCTAACAGGTGGCTGTTTAGGTATTACGCGTATCGACCTAAGATTGTCCGAGTCATGATGGCCTCAATTTCGAGATAACGAGAGGAACTATCACTAGTACCGGGGTCGCGATCGTTTGGATTAAATCGAGGTTCATTTGTCAGGCGTACTTTCGGTCGTGCGAAATCACTCGCGATCCGATCGTACGTTACTGATAATATCGACCCGTCATTTTTCCTAGGATCGGCCTCTATTGGTTCAAAATATTTCCTCGACGTTCCTCGAAATCGGCGCTCAATCGCGGTCGGGTTCTCGGTCCACGTACCTGATCCTATTTAGCCTTTCCTTTTTGGTTAGTATCCCGTGATTGATCAGTTCCGGGCGAGACTTACTAAAATTACACGAGAATTCACATACACTTTATTGGACTCGATAACGGGTCAAAATTCGGGCTGTTACAACAGTCATCCATCTCCACATGCTAAATTTCAGACCTCATTATGAAGGACGATTGGCTTCCAACATAAGTATGATCTGACAAACTATTCATTATTCAAAGAAATAAGTGCGTTGACAGTTCTAAAATTTATTAAGTTGGTGTAATCAAGTCCTAAATCTTGCTAGCATTTTCCGTTTGTCAATTTGGACGTAGTGAATATAATGACTTGAGTGCACAAACTTAACAAATTTTAGGATTTGTCGTGATAAGTTTTATAATTTGATTATACTTTTTGAAAGTTTTAGGACTCAATTACACTTTCATGATAAGTTTTAGGACTTCTAGGACATGTATCCCTTATTCAAACTACTATGGATATGACTCCCTAGGAGATAAACCAAGTTTATAATTTTTTGATAGAAGTCCTAAAGATCAATTTTTTGATATAAATCCAATAAATAAGGCTAATCCTTGGAGACCATTTGAAAAAAAAATGTTTTCTTCTTTTTTTCTTTGGAGATTCTAATATAATTACAGCAATAGTTTCGTTAGTTTTCCATATGTGATGACCCGCATGTAAAAATTCGAACGTGGCTTCTAAAGTTTAAGCATCCCTATACATCCATTATAAACTAGAAAATCTGAGAACGTAAAAAGATGAAAAGAAAAGTAGGAATACTTCTCGTCAAAGATCGTATGACTAATTTTCACATGAGGATTTCGTGACGTCCTCCCTTACCATAATTATTTATTGTTATTCTCTTACTAGAGAAGAGGAATCCGTTAGTTATTCCCATATTCCAGACTTAAGATTCTTGCCGCAAACAAAGAACTGAATTTGTTTGTTTTAACAGTTCAAACATTTATAATATTTGGATACATGCCAAACTTCAATAAAGTATCATTTGCATGCGATTTTCTCGATGGTTAGAGATTGCCTTAACCAAGCAACTGTCCATTAACACTTTAAAAAGAGCATTGCGGTATATGCCCATCCCTAAAGAATTTCTTTTGGACTCTATTACATTTGGCGAGGGATACTAGAAACAAGTTAACGATTCTATCCAAAAGAGGTGGGGAGTGATCCTAGAGCGAGAGGCCCAGACAAGATACAACTCCTAACACAATTCTAAGATGGTGAAGGGGCCAAGAATTGCACACCAAACAAGGGAAGAATGTTATGGATTAATATATGTGCAGAAGGAACTAACTCTTTAAAGTGCGCCTTTTGACTTAATGGCATCAATTAGCGTTGGAACTTTAATGCCAAGCATGCTCAAGTGAGAGCACTATCAAGAGAGGTCATCCGGGAAAGTTCACCTATATACCAAAGTCTCAAAATCACAAGACTACATATGGGATATACCAAAGTGGATCATACATCAAGTGAGTTTAATTTAATGCTATCACCACCTGTTATGAGAATGTGTTTCAAAGATGATATGTGAAGATGTCCCTAGTAGTAATGGCATTGGAAATTTAATACCAAGCATGTTTAAGCGAAAGCACTATCAAGATGAGTGATCTGGGAAAGCGCACCTATAAACCAAAGTCTCATAATCACAATACTACCAATAGGACAGATCAAAGTGGACAATGCACCAAGTGAGTTTAGTAATGCTGTCACCACCTATTACAAGTATGTGTTTCAAACATGATATGTGAAGCTGTCCCTCGTAGTAGTCGTCAGGACGGGATATGAAAAACTATCCCGATACATCTTTAGCAATAAGCGTAGAGGTCTTACCAATTTTGTGTATTCAAAAGACTCTCTCTCTCTCTCTCTCACTGGCATGGCCACGGTCTCTGTCTACAATCGACCACCATGTTGGTGGCTATTGTCGCTATAGGGGCAGGAGCAGGGGTTTCTTTTGTTAAGTTATGTATTTGAGTTTATTTTCAAACAATCGGATCCTCTACCAAGCATTTATAGTATTTATCCATATCAGCGCTTATATCCAATGTTATCCTCAGCAGACGATTCTTCTAGTGTCAAATCCTATTCGACTTCAAATACTAACAATCCAAAGGGTGCACTTGATAAATGATCTCATATATATGCTTAATCAATACAAATAAAAGAGAGGATGAGAGAAAGTAACTTATTAAAAAGCAACTCGCCCATTCTTCAGGTTATTGTGATTCAAATTACTTTATTTGTATGGATAGTAGCTTATTTGTATGCATACATAGAAGATAGGGTTTAAGTTCGTGCCGGGCTTCAAACTTAATCATTCAGTAAATGAATAATCTTCGAATCGCATTCTACAGTCTTGAAGCTGGACTTGAGCTCCACGGTTCGTGCCAGAGTCTTCTATGAGGAAATCTTTTGCGTATTCCAGGCAAAAGGCACAATCGGATGAATTCAATGCTCCATTGCATGCTGCGTGGCCGTAGAACAAACCGTGATTGCAGTAGTAATTATAACCGTTGTCTGCTGTAAGATCGCGTAAATCCACCATAACAGCACGTGTCATAGCCATAGGAGCTCCCTTCTTCGTACGTCCTTCCACTGCATATTTCAGACAGCTTTGTTGAATCAAAATCACACTTGACAACATTACAAAGTAATAAAATAACAAGGAGAAGTTTCACAATATGTTGTGTTAATGTATTCATGGTTGGGCACTCTACACCTTCACTGTCCTTCCTCCTTAAAGTGGTGTATATATAAGTAAAACTTCCTCTCATAGGTTTTTCCACCGATTCTTCCCTACTCCAGGGGAAAGCCTCGACAACTTCGCAACAATTTCTTTATTAAAATCATTCCCTCTCGTTTAACATTCTTTTCGTTGGAGCCATCCGAAAAATCAATGTTAAAGGCCGGAAGAATTTGTTGACATATCTCTTATTACTATGTTTTCTGTAATTCATTGTACAAAATTAATGCTGATTTAATCTCTCTCTCTCTCTCTCTCTCTCTCTCTCTCTCTCTCTCTCTCTCTCTCTCTTTCTCTCTCTCTGTCATATTGCCACTATATTATGCTAATTCGTCTTGTACTAAAGTGAAATGTCATGCCTGCTTAATTACCGAAGATATGGAAGGGGTTTATAGGTCTTCCACAACTCTTTCATTAGAATTTTTGCTTGGTTTATCAAGCAAGCTTTGATTATTTAGCTCTATGATAGCTAGTGTAACAAGTAATGTGATTGGTAGAATTGAGTAATTTGCCTCTGGTTCTATAAAGAGCAATATATCCTTTTCTTCATCTTTGATTGGATGAAAAAAATGCATTGAGAAAATCTCCTATGATGTTTTGAAGATGATAAAATAATAAAAAATTGTGAATTTGTGTATTTTAATATGCTATAACAGCTTTTATATACACAAGCCAACATGCAAATGATATCGTAATCTATACATCTTAAAGCATGCCGTGACTCTCTTTGTTCGTCGGGAAAAGGACAGCTTTATAGGTAATGCCAAATTAGGACCAACGGTCCTCGTTCAATGTAGGTTCTCCAAAACCCTTATATTGTGCAACATTGGGATATTCAATTTTAGTTTACATTAACTTTTGAGAATTTCAAATAAGGAGTTGCACTAGCCTATTAGGGTCGGTTAGGAACCAAGTGAGGCATGGGAGTATACCTCACTTCCTACGTAACCAAAGATCTAGGATCGGGGACTTGATTACACTATTTATATAATTAGCGCCATTTTAGTACCTAAACTTGATTATTTATCAACTAAGGTGTCCATGCAGTCTTTTTACCAATTATAAGTCTTAAAATTCTTATCTGCTAAGTGTCTGTATTAGTTTTATGTTTATTATTGTCCTAGAATGTAACTAAACCATTCAACTAAGAAAATGAATCACAATACAAAAACGATATAAGAGCAATCCCAAAAAACAAAAAGATCAAGAACAGTAATGAAAAGTGAATCAAATGGTGAAGTGTAGTAAAACAACCTAAAATGAGTCAGACAAAGAACATAACATGACCTTGTTGTTAAGCCCTAAGATTGCATGTCACGCCCCGAACCCTACGGCACGCGAAAACCATATTGAGGTCAAATTTGTGCGATGCCCCAGGATGCGTCGTCAACTCAAATCCCAGAACAGAGAACAAGGCACATGCGAAAGTAACATAAATACCCGTACAAATAACACACTGTGATCAAGGATAGCACAATAACAAACTACACGATAAATATACACTTGCATTAACAAGGGAAACATATACAATATCCACTTCAACAAGATACATACAACTCCAAAAGCTAGTCAATGGCCACTACGACAAAAAGGGGTAGGTGGCCTGGGCGATCTAAGCACTACCCTTAGGAAGGGCTCTAGTAAAAAAGGTACTGGCCCGACCTATCTAGGGATACAGCTAACCCTAAGGTACCTAGTTTGGGTCGGATCTCGAGGACTTGGAAGAACTGTCAGACGACTCGTCCTCGGTGTGACATCCTAAAAATTTGTCCATTTAGGATTTATGAGATGCTTAGTTGTATGAATGTACTCGTAGTTAGTTCTCGCCCGAAACTGATTATTCCTGAGATACTAACCATTAGGGAAAGGCTAATGAGGGATTTAAATTCGTGCGACTAAGAGAAAATTTGATCGTGAATTGATTTTCGACCATAAAATCGCCGAGATGACATTTTGAGCCACGGTTGGTCGATCCAAGGATAGCTGTGACATCCCTGATTTCGTGCCTAGGAAGTCGGGGGCTGGTAATAAGTGGATTAGCGGGTAAGTCGAGTTGAGGGTTGGTATTGGAATGGACAGCATGATCGGAACGAGTGTGCTTAGGGTTGGTCGTGGTTCGATCGAAAGATTGTCCATGAGTTGGCCTAGGGATTGACAGTGGAATGACCCTGACTACGCAAATGATTAGAGTGATATGACTATGGGGTGATCCTTCACCCATAAGGGCCGTTAGTAGAGCAGTCCGGGATAACTGTGAATCAGTCTGATATAGGGATGTGTCGATCGCGGGTGATACCGCACTGCCATGCATTAGTCTTGGGTAACCACGAGTTAATTCCGGGGTACCGGATTTTCACGAGGCTACATGACAATCGAGGATCGACCATGGATCGTTGATACTCGAACGTGGCCCAGACACGAATCGGCCACGGATCGTTATGCCAAGTCGAGAAGGCCATGGACGAGACGTGTACCAGGTCATGTGCCATGTGGTTTAGTTGTGGCCCAAGCACAATTGTCGGTCGTGGCGGCCAAGGCCATGTGCCCAGTCATGACTAGCCATCGTGCCCGTCAGCCAGGTCACAAATCGGCTACGTGCCTAGTCGTGCATCGGTCATTGTGCCCGACCCTTGTGCCGTGAATTGTACCCATAGGATCTGGTCCTGATCTTATCCCGTGCCCAGGAAACATGGCCACGAGTCGTGTCGTGCCATGCCCAAGCCGATGTGTGTATTTGGCCTTGATTCGACCCCTCGCCCATATGACTCGGCACAGTGCCCATACGGCCGGCCAAGCACTAGGCACGTTACCCGTGCGGCCAGGCATGCCGCTCGGGGCGTAGCCCATGCAGCTTGGTACGTCACCCGGCGCATTGCCCGTGCGACCCGGCGCGTTGCCCTTACAGCCCGGCCACTCACCCGACCAGTGACCCGGTCTGTTTGGCCAAATTGCCCGATGGCCCGGCTGTGTGCCTAAGCCACCTAAGAAGGCTATTTTGGCTTAGTTTGGTTTAAATGGTGGTGAGACCAAGTTTGGACAATTATGAGGGTCATTTCACATTAAGATCCATCTTGAGGGGTATTGTGGGAATTATTTTTGTGAGAAAACCCTCAGGAAAAGTTTGAAAATTATTATGATGCGGGATTCGTTTTGGAGATTACATGCGTATTTTCGTGAGACCCTTTTGATCTGAACAATGTGGAATGGGATTTAGCCAATTGGAGAAAACCCTAGAAAGTTTGACTAAGTCAAACCTTATCATCTTTATCATTACTCTCATTTATTGTTTGGTCTTCTTTTTCCACAAGCCTTTATGAAGCCATTCTGAAGCCTTGGTCATCAAGTATTGACCAAGGGAGAGAGAGAGGAGTCACGGCCAGCTTGGGGAGAGAGACCCACGGCCAATGGGTAAGGAGAGAGAAAGAAAGAATAATTGGCCATTTTCATCATTATTATTGACTTTTGAACTTAGGCCATTAATGGTGGATGACACGAGCGCTTACCTCATCTCCCAAGTGACACGTGCGCATGCCTCATCAAAACCCTAACCCTTGCTTCCTCTATATATAGAAGCCATTGGGAGAGTTTTGGCTCACTTTTCCCACATGCACAAATCGGCCAAGAAAGAGAGAGAGAAAGGGTGCCGAGATGGAGAGAGAGAGTGCCGAGATAGAGAGACAAAGAGAAAACCAAGAGAGAAAAGAAAAACCGACACCGTGAGTTGTCCGAGATCCAAGGCCATTGCCTTTTCTGCCCATTCTCTACCCTTTAGTTTCTGTTTTATTAGTGTAAGTGAGATTTTACTATCGGAAAATGATGTTGAAATACGTTGAATCATGAGCTTTCCCCATTCTCGGTTCTTGGTGCTCCGATGTTGTGTTCTCTATAACAAGTTTGCCTTGTTTCGTATTTTTGCATGTTATCAAACACGAATTAGAAATTGAGGCGTGACACATGAGGTAAACCGTGACTAAGCCATGCCTAGAATCCTTGTTTTATGTTTGCTATGCATGTCGTTGCTTGATTGGCCATGGAGGCTGGTAGGTAAGAATGTTTCGTGTAATGACGATTGATATGTCCTCGCCTGTTAGTAAAATTTTACTTGCTGAGTCTCCTCGACTCACTCCCCGTTGTTTCCTCTTTTTAGGTCCGTAGAAATGGCGTCACCCCCGGCCCTATTTAGCAATCTGGTTGAAATGAGAGCCGAGCTCTTGACGGTGATCGATGCCCATGAGAATCGTGCCTACCGCAGGATTACAACCTACGTGATGGTTGACGAAGGTTGGGTAGATCTTGTCCCGCACCCGTACGTGGCATGGTATTGCCTAGCCGACGGGGATTGGGTCGGGCCCCTTCGTGGATTTAGCGGTCCTTTTGATGGCGTGGGCGAGTCGGCTCCGGGATCGTCCATGGATGGGGCGTAAGGACGACCGTGTGGATGAGGGCAGAGAGGAGCGAGCGAGGACAAGGAGACAGTAGCCGTAGTGAAGCTAAGGACCCAAGCCAAAATTTTATTATGCATATGGTTTGTTTGTTTTTCGAAAGTGCCTTTGAAATAGGCATGTGAACAATATAATTTAAGGCTTGTTTGCCCAAGGTAGGGCATGTTAATAAGCACGAATCCATCATGTAAATACCACGTGCACCGTATGCTTTTATTGCTTGGTTTTGTCTCGTTGCATTGCTTTCGCATGCTTTTCATATTTAAAATCAACAGGACGTTCTAACAATGATTTATGCTTCACGGGCTCGTACCGATCATGGTTAATCAACAAGTATCGACCGTGAGTGATTTGGGATGTGACAATAGTCAGGGGTCAGTTCGCTACTGTCATAGTAGTAGATCGCGGGTGATTCCGCTAGACTACGAAATAAATTGACGAATGATCCTGAACTTATACGAAACAATCATGCCTCTCGGATCTAGCGATCGTTCCTCGTGATTTAGATGACAACCAAAGTCGTCACGAACCGAATGAACTTGCACGTGACTCGAATTATTATCAGTCACTAGTCGAATATGCGAATTTCTCCAAAAAGCCGTCCGTTAGTTTGAGAAATGCTCGAGTTACGTTTAATAAAATTTAATTATTTATTTAAGCCCAAATTGGACATCGAAAAATTAGGAAGTCACAACGGGACGTTAGGATGACGTTGTGGTTAGAACATACAACTTTGGATTGTCCCGAATCCTTCAGAAAAATTCAATTTCGACAAGAAAACGGAAAAGTGACCATTTTACCCTTGGAAGTTTATAAAGGGCAAGTTTTAAGAGGGAAGGGCATTTTGGTCATTTTGCCCTAACTTTTTGATTTGATGTTTTTGCTTTTGAAATTTTATGAAATTCCCAAATTGCCCTTGGATATTTTTGAGAAAGATTCGATCTCGGCCATCGGTTTCAAGATAAGATTGAATCTGGACTGTCAATTTGGATTGTGAGAGAGGGGCGAGATGGTAATTTGCCACTTTTGATAAAAAATTTGATTATTTAGTCCGAGATACTCTCTCTCTCCTCATTCTCCCTCTCTCTCTCTCTCTCCTTCGGCCCCCTCTCCCCCTCACCGACCGACTACCCCCTTGGCTGATTGTCACCGCCGCCAGTCATGAACGCCGTGCCGCGTCGCCTCACCGTCATCGTACCGCACCGCCGCCACCCCCATGCCGCCGTCTCTCTCTCTCTCTCTCTTTCTCTCTTGTGGCTGTGGGTCACGGCCAAAGAAGCCGAGGCCGCTGCCGCTAGCCGCCACCACCGCCGCCAAGCCGCGCCGCTCCTCACCATCATCCCCGCCAATCGCCGCCGCTTTTCTCTTTCGTCGCGTTAGTCTAGAGTTTCTATAAGTCGCGCCCTAAACCTTATTTAGGACGTCGGGTATCGACGGACAATTTTCGGGTGGAATTGGGTTTATTTAGGTGCGAATTTGTACGATTTTAGGAGCGGAATTGACTAGCGGGCCTTAGGATTGTAATCGGAAGAGTTCGGTGGATTTTTAGAGACTGATTGATGGCTGGAAATTGTTATTTTAAGTGCTGAGATGTGCTGTTTAGTGTGTGGTTAGTGTCGTTAGATCTGGCTCGGAATTTCGTGAAAATATCGTGAAGAGCCGAAACTGATTTGACATAGTTTGTATATGGAAAAATGTCAATTTATATATTGGTTGTGCGTTTGAACTGTGATTGAATTGTGGTGATGAAATTGGGTGCATTAGTGTGCAATTGATTGATTGATATATGCTTTGCTATGTGCACGCTCGGGCCAAATTGAATTAATTGTCAATTGGCCATATTGGATGCTTATTGAGCATGAAATTGTATGTGAATTGATGCATGCATGGCCATGTGTGATTGGCCAATTTATTGGCGAGTGGGTGATAAGTATTTGAATGAGTGAGAAATTGTGTGTGGTGTGGCATGTGTGATCATGGAAATCCCTGAGGCGGTACCACTACGCAAGAATATTTCTGTCCTGAGGTGGTACTATTACGCGGGATGATGCCCGGTATTGCCAAAGGATGGCCAACCTAAGGCAGTACCATTATGCGGGTTGTGTTGTAGGTGGTAGGTGTTGAGCCTGAGGCGGTACTACTACGCAGACAAGATACATAGCCTAAGGCGGTGCCATTACGCGAGCCGAGTAATGTCGTAAATATAGCCAACTTGAGCGGTACCATTACACGAGTTGTAAATTTGGAAAACGGATGTTAAGCCTGAGGCGGTACCACTACACGGGCAAGATACATGGCCTGAGGAGGTATCATTACGCAAGTCAGAAGTGTTGTTTGAGTTAGTCACAGTGAGCCTGAGGCGGTACCATTACGCGGGCCACTGGCGAGGCAAGTGTGAGATGATTACAGTGTACCTGAAGCGGTTTAATTACATGGGTCACTGGCGAGTGGTGTGGAAAAGATGTGATTAAATCGGAGCAAATACCTGAAATGAGATTTGAATGTGCATGTGATTAGATATGATGTGGTTGTGACTGACGTGCAGGTAGCACGCAGAATAGGCCCAGGTAAAAATAAATGATGTGCCTGCTTTGAGATGGTTGGGTGTGTAATTATGTTTTGTGATTGTCTGGAGGTACATGATAGCCTGGGTGGGGTTTAGGGTATGTGCTTGCTGAGATGTATTCTTATGGTTGTTTCAATCAAACATTTCGAAACCCCAGATTGAGCAATGAATCCGCCGCCGCCGCCTGAGCGTTTTGGAGTACCAATGCACATCAACCACAGTATTATAGAGTATCCTATAGTTGAGAATATGACCTGGGTTAAGCACACGATGATAGTTTGGGTAGATATAGGACTACCCCCTGGCAGCCCCATACCTATACCGCATGGTTCTTCCGAGATGGGATAGACGAGTTTAGACCCGTCCAAGGATTTGACGTCCCCTTTGATGGAGTCAGGGACTGAGACCCATCTGCTATACCTCCTCCGGATGGCGAATTGACTAGTGTGGAGACTAGTCTAGCGCAGTCAGGACTGCAGCCAACACCTGCAACACCAGAGTCTTCAGGGGTTGAACACGAGCCGGAGTCGGAAGAGTCTCTAGCGGGGGACGATCCAATGGATATGGATCTCGAACCAATTCCACAGGAAGAACTGGAAGAGGAAAAGCGCAAGGCCGAACTTGAGAATGAACCTGCTGAGCCTGAGGACGAGCCAGAAGGAGAACCCGAGTATATACTCTTGTATGAACAGTGGGTTGACCTTGAATTTGTGCCAAAGGGCGAATTCGATAAGGAGCCCGTAAAAGAGGAGCAGATCGAAGTTCCAGCGGAGTCGAGGGACATCAATAACCCATTGAAATTAAGGCCGAGCCGGAATCTTCAGAGGATGAGACGGTTCAGGGAGACCTAGATTCGGAGGATGATGAGTCAGACTCAGAGTGGACGCCGAGTAGAGTGCGTAGGAGCTAGAGTAGGGGTTGGGATTAGGTTTTTTTTGGGAGCGTACCATTTTTAGTGATAGAATACCCAGGTCATCGATCGTTTTGGTTATCGGCAATTTATAGTACGATGTGAATATGTATATGATGGTTTGTAAGTTGTGAATATTTTATAAATTTGAGTGAGAAATAGATATGTGCAGTCTTCCTATTCTCCCCAGTTTTAATTGTTCGGGTATTTATAGTTTCCGCTGAGCGATCAAAATCTCTGATATTTATAAGTGAGGTCGGCGATACCCTCGGACGTCGCATTAATCGACTAGAGAAGTGTGTTGCGTGCTCGATAGGGTTCAGGGCGTGACACTCGGAGTCCATGGGATCTAGCTCGGACTCAGCCTCTATCGGCTCCTCCTCAAAATCGACCCCCTTTGGCTCACCCTCCAGCTCAGGGTTCTACTCCATCGGCTCCTGCTCGCCATCTGAATCCATAGGCTCCGGATCAGAATCCCAGTCCACTGGCTCCTCATCCATGGGGTCTGGCTCATCAACCTCCTAAATAATAGGCCGGCGGCCCGAACTAGAACTCGCCTAAGATGAGGCCTCGGTGCTCGCCAAATCCCCATCTGCAGCCTGAGGATCTATCTCACCTAGCCCATTGAACGGCACATCGAAGGTCCCAAGAGACCCGTAAGTTCCGGAGTAGTCCCTAAAGCACCAACCTATACACTTGTGGGCCCGAAAGAACTGCTCGCCCATGTCAACCCATACTATAGTGGAATATCTAATTTACGTATCCTCATTCCCTACAGGGCACTTGATCACCGATCGCTCTATGGGATGTGGGATCCCAAAACGAATGGGCACTCCAGACATCCTTAAGGTCGGGGGTCTGAAAATGTGGATTTTAACAATCGTGAGAATGAATCTCAGCGAGTAAACCCCCTGTGACATCCTGAAATTTGTCCATTTGGGATTTATGAAATGCTTGGTTTTATGAACATACTCGTAGTTAGTTCTCGCTCGGAATTGATCATTCCTGAGATACTAACCATTAAGGAAAGGCTAATTAGGGATTTAAATTCATGCGACTGAGAGAAAATTCGATCGTGAGTTGATTTTCGATCATAAAATCGCCGAGGTGATATTTTGAGCCACTATTGGCCAATCCAAGGATAGCCAGGAGTCAGTTCGCCACTGTCATAGTAGTGGATCGCGGGTGATTCCATTGGACCACGAAATGAATTGACGAATGATCCTAAATCTATACCGAACGATCGTGCCCCTCGGATTTAGCGATCGATCCTCACGATTTAAATGATCACAAAAGTCGTCACGAACCGAACGAACTTGCATATGATTTGATTTATTATCAGTCACTGGTCGAATAAGCGAATTTCCCCAAATAGCCATCCGTTAGTTTGAGAAACGCTCGAGTTACATTTGATAAAATTTAATTATTTATTTGAGCCCAAATTGGACATCGAAAAATTAGGAAATCACGACGGGATATTCAGACGACGTTGTGGTTGGAACGCGCAACTTTGGATTTTTCCGAATTTTTCAGAAAAATTCAATTTCGGCAAGAAAATGGAAAAGTGACCATTTTACCCTTTGGAAATTTATAAAGGGCAAGTGTTAAAGGGGAAAGGCATTTTGGTCATTTTGCCCTAATTGTTGAGTTGGGCAATTTTGCCTCTGAAATTTTATGAAATCCCAAAGCTGCCCTTGGATATTTTGGAAAAGGTTCGATCCGGGCCGTCGATTTCAAGATAAGATCGAATCTGGGCCATCAATTTAGATTGTGAGAGAAAGGCAAGATGGTCATTTGGCGCTCTCAATTATTGGCCTTGACTATTTGGACCAAAATCCTCTCTCTCTCTCCTCATTCTCTCTCCATCTCTCTCGGCTCCCTCTCTCCCCCTTCCCTCACCGAACTGGCCGGCCCCTTTCCTCACCGCTAACTACCCCTCCCTTTGTCGAGCTGCCGCACGCCGGTCACCGCCCGTCTAGATCGCTGCCGAACCGCCACCGCTCCATACCTCCACCCTACGCCGTCTCTCTCTTTCTCTCCCTCTCGCTCGTGTGGCCGTGAGCCACAGCAAGGAAGCTGCCACCGCACACTGTCTACGCCACCACCGATCGCCACCGTATGCCGCTCGTCGTCGTTGCTTGCCGCTGATCGCCACCACTTTCCACTTTAGCCAAGTTAGTCTAGAGTTTGGTAAGTCGCGCCCTAAACTTTATTTAGGACTTCAAGTTTCGACAGACAAAATTGAGGTGGAATCAAGTTAAATTGGACACAGATTAGTATGGTTTTAGGGGTGGAATTGATTAGCGGGCCTTAGGAATGAATTTGGGAGATTTTGGTGGAAAATTAGAGGCCAAAGGTGGGCTGTGAGTGGCTGATGTGCATGCTATGATGTGTGGTACCGTACGTAAATTGGATATTTGGATTCGGCAATTAATTATGTGAAAATGTCGTGAAAGGCTAGAATTGATTTGACGTAGTTTGGATGTGGAAAAAGGGCAATTTGTATGTGAATTGTGTTTGTAATGTGGCCGTGATTGTGGAACTGTGAGTGGCCATGTATGTTGTTGAGTGGTAGATTGAATGACGGGATTTTGTATTGTTATGTGCTTGCATGGGCTGAATTAAATTAATTGTCAATCGGCTGTGTTGAATGCTTAATGAGCATGAGAGTGTGTGAGAATTGGTGCGTGTACGGACCACGTGCGATTGGCCAATTTATTGGCAAGCGAGTGTTGAGCGTGTGAATAAGCAAGAAATTGTGTGTGGTGTGGCATGTGTGATCGTGGAAATCCCTAAGGCGGTATCACTACGTGGAGATGTTTCCGTCCTAAGGCGGTACGACTACGCGAAACGATGCCCGGTATTACTGGAGGACGGCCAACCTGAGGCGGTATCATTACGTGGATTGTGTCGTAGGTGATGGGTGTTGATCTTGAAACGGTACCACTATGCGGGCCAGATACACAGCCTGAGGCGGTACCATTACACGGGCCTTGAAGTATTGTTATAAGTTAGTCGCAGTGAGCCTAAGACGGTACCATTACGCGGGCCACTAGCAAGGCAAGTGTGAGATAGTCACAGTGTACTTGAGACGATTTCATTACGTGGGTCACTGGCGAGTGGGTGGAAATAATGTGATGAGACGGGAATAAGTGCATGAAATAAAATTTGAACGTGCATGTGATTGGTTGTGGTGCTATTGTGACTAACGTGTAGGTTGTACGCTAGAAAGGCCCAAGTAAGTATTGATTGTATGCCTGCGGTGTAATAGCTGAGTGTAATTATTTGTCGTGATTGTCTGGAGGTACGTGATAGCCTAGGTGGGATTTCGAGTGTGTGCTTGCTGAAATGTATTCTCATGGTTGTTTCAACCAACAATTTCAGAATCTCGATCTAAGCAATGAATCAGCCGGCGTCGCCTGAGCGTTTTGGAGTACTAATGCACACCGACCACAGTATTATAGAGTATCCTATAGATGAGAATATAACCTAGGTTAAGCACACGACAATAGTTTGGGTAGATATAGGACTGCCCTTTTGGCAGTCTCATACATATACTGCCTGGTTCTTTAGAGATGGGATAGACGAGTTTGGTCTGGTCTGAGGATTTGACATCCCCTTTGATGGAGTTGGGGACTAGGACCCCTCTGTTATACCTCCTCCCGACGGCGAGTTGACTAGTGTGGAGACTAGTCTGGCACAATCTGGATTGTAACAGGCGTCTGTAGCACCTAACCCCTCGGAGGCTGAGCATGATCCAGAACCTAATGAGTCACAAGCGGGGTACGATCTAATAGACGTGGATCTCGAGCTAATTCTAGAGGAAGAACCAGAAGAGGAAGGGCCCGAGGCCAAATCCGAGGATGAACCTGTTGAACCTGAGGACGAGCCAGAAGAAGAACCGGTGTACATTCCCTCGTATGAGTAGTAGGTTGACCTCAATTTTGTGCCAGAGTACGGGTCTAAGGAGGAGTCCAACTCGGAGGAGCAGGGTGAGGTTCCAGCGGAGTCGGGAGACATCAATCACCCAATTGAGATTGAGGCCGAGTCAGAGTCCTCGGAGGAGTAGACTGTCTAGGGGAATTCAAGTTTAGATGATGAGGAGTCTGACTCAAAGTGGATGCCGAGCAAAAGGGCGTAGGGGTTAGAGAAGGGTTTGAGATTAGGCTTTTGGAGCATACTGTTGTTGTTGATAGAATACCCAGGTCATCGATCGTTTTGGTTATTGGTAGTTTATAGTATGATGTGCTTATGTATATGGTGGTTTGTAACTTGTGAATATTATATAAGTTGAATGAGAAATGAGTATGTTTATTCTCCTTAATTACCCCAGTTCTAATTGTCCGGGTATTTGTGGCTTCCGCTAATCGTTTTAAATCTCTGATAACTATAAGTGAGGTCGGCAATACCCTAGGATGTCGCATTAATCGACCAGAGAAGTGAGTTACGTGCTCAATGGGATTCGGGGCGTGATACCCCCTAAACCTAAACTAGGCTAACATGTACCTCCAGATAATATACTAATTAAACAAACAGTACTATACTCAAATGACTTAGGCCCTCAGTCCCAAATCAATCATATTCTTGACCCTGCAGGTTAGTCACATTGTAATAATGGTAATAGTACAGAACCCCAATCGGAATGCAATCACACTCGCACTTGGCCACGACACATGCCATGCACATGATTTTACCTGTTGCACGCAAATCAATGTGGTGCATATGCTCATGCTCATTAGCGCACACTCTGCACACAGTCAAATTCC
The DNA here is from genome assembly GCA_031216285.1 of Syzygium syzygioides. Classification (NCBI taxonomy): domain Eukaryota; kingdom Viridiplantae; phylum Streptophyta; class Magnoliopsida; order Myrtales; family Myrtaceae; genus Syzygium; species Syzygium syzygioides. The sequence goes on from CM062249.1 coordinate 11,540,115, forward strand.
AATTCTCCTCTGATCCGCGTAAAACACATCAGGTCTGTTATTCTCTAATCAATCTCCGGTTCATGTAAAACGCATCAGGCTCATGACACAACCTGCATGTAGGACGCCTCAGATTGGCCATCTTCTGGTAATCCAGGCTTTTCATAACCACGACACAATCCACGTAAAACACATTAGGTTGGCCAGCCACAAGGATTCTAGGTATCGTCCTGCGTAAAAACGTATCAAGACGAATTCATTACTAACATATCAGGGCATTATGTGATCACACATGTACATTCACCAATTATTATCTGAACTCCGCGTAAAATGCATCAAGGCGATTTATGTGATCACATGCTCAATATCATACGCTCACACTCGCATAATGCATATGACGTGCCAATGTTCAATTATGCACAACCCGTGGCCAAAACACTCGCATAATGAGCACTCAATTCACATAGCAATAAGCTCAAATAACCAACCAATTCAATTCAGCCACGGCCAGCTAATTAGTGCACCATAACATGTCATTAGTCATCAAAATCGCACATGTTAATCCCCCACAATGCATCATCAATGCTCGGTTAATCAAGCACTCAACATGGCATCATACAATTGAGCACAATTCATACACAAATCAGCCATAACACAATCCGAACAATTACCCGCGGCAAGTCACAATTAGGCCAGTAATTAATCACACCAAGGCTAATTCAATCCACAACGGACAGCCACTACTTAGCCTAATTTAGGCCATTAAACCACCATTAAATCATCACCTTAGGCTAACAAATTAGCCACATTATCAGCCCTAACCAATCACTACTAACTAACCCCTAAAATACCTTAATTAAACCCTAAATCACATAGAAATGTACACTAGCCTAATTAGGGTTTAGGATTGTACTCACTCTTGTCCCAAGCGAGCACGACCGGAAAATAATGACGGCGAGGGCCCGAACGATCTACACAATCACGTCGGAACAGTGACAAGCCTTCTCCGGCGGTGCGGCTTCACGGCGAGGCAGGCGGCTGGGCAGCGGCAATCCGGTCGACGGTGGCGGTGATGGCAACGTATGGACGTGGGGATGAAGGCCCATGATGTCGCCGAGGTCACCGGTGCCGAACGGTGAAGGGAGAAAGGGCGAACGGTGGCTGGTTTGTTGGATAAGCGGTCAAGGGGCAGTGGCGGTTTGCTGGCTAGACAGCTGTCTTCGGGCGGTGGACGGCCTAGGCAAGCTGAGGGTGGCGGCGTACTAGGCAGCCAGCAGTGCTGGTGGTTGGTGGTGGTGCCGACTAGTCGGGAAATGGGGAGAACGAGAGAGAAAGAGAGAGAGAGTCAGACAGCGAGAGAGAGAGGGAGCGGCAGCAGTAGCAACAGGTCGCCGGGGCAGAGTGGCGATGATGACGGCGTGGCGAAGCGGCAATGGCGACGGCATACGGTGGTGCAGCTAGCTGGACACGTCGGTGCCGTGCAAGGGGAAAGGGAGAGAGAGAGAGCTTCGGCCGACAGAGAGGAGAGTGAAATGGAGAGGGGCAATTTGGCCCATGAATTTCGGCCTCTAAGGGGCTAAACATGACCAATTTACCCTTCAAAATTTGGAATTAAAGTTTAGGGCTCAAAGGCAAATTGGTAATTTTCTATTCCCAGACCGAAATTCCATTTTTCGACTCTACCGATCCCAAACATGATTGGCCACACTAATACAATGTCGTCCTTGCGAAAATAGTCGCGTACGTCCATGAAATTCAACGTTCAATTCCGAATCAAATTCAACGATCAAAATTGCTCAATTACAATATTAGGGTCTCTCAATAACGAGCAGCTGTTTAGAGATTACGTGCATCGACCTAGGGTTACTCGAGTCGTGACGATCTCGATTACTGGGAGAAAGTGAGGATATATCGCTAGTTCCAGAGGTCGCGATCGTTCGAGTTAAGTTCAGGATTTGTTCGCCATGCGTACTCTCGATCATGCAGAATCACCCGCAATCCGATCGTACGTCGTTAGCCAAACCAAATTTTGTCACCCTCCTAAGATCGGCCCACATTGGCCCAAAATATTTCCTCGTCGTCTTTCAAAATTGGAACTCGATTTGCGGTCGAGTTCCTTGTCCATGTACCGTTTTCCTAGTTAGCCATTTCCTTTTGGTTAATATCCCAAGACTGATTAGTTCTGGGCGAGACTTACTTAAATGAAATTAGAAATAACGTCAATGTCATTGATCTCTGAAATAGGTCGAAATTCAGAATGTTACATTGCAACCCTATGAGCTTAGTTAAATCGAATCCAATTCCTGTCTAAAAGATCAATCCACCAAAACTAGACTATGACCAAGGTAAATCTCTAAACTATATGAATGTCAACCAAAAGACACTAAGCTAAATCTAATACTATGACCCAACTATCTAATCAAGACCTATTTTCTAACTATTTTCTACTTTTTATTATTTTATTTAGGATCGATATCACGGAAAACCTCAATCGGGTACACGTGATAAATTTTACCCTTTATTAGCTTCTGTCAAATTTTACCATTAAATTTACTGACGTAGATGACACATGATGATGTGGTAAGTCCACGAGGAAATAGCTTAGTTTTTTTTTTAAATTAATAATAACTTAGTTGACGTTTCTCCAATTAGCTCATTTTCTTTCTTCTTTATAACACAAAAAAACCCTAGCGACAAATAGGGCTCAGTTCATCTTCTCCGACATTCCCTCCGACATTCCCCCCTTCTTCCCGTCGCCACTTCGGCCTTGCTTCATCACGGTCTTGGGTTTACGTCATAGGTTTCATCTTGTCAAGGTAGGAAAACAAGAGTCCTCCATTCAATGTCGCATTCAAGGCGCTATGTCTCTCTCATTCATTTTTGTTGGATCTCTTACCCATAACCTTCTAATCCGTATTTCTGGCTGCTTTGCTCATTGTCAGTTTTTGTCAAACTTGGTCTTATGTTTCTATGTCTCGGCCCTACATGATTTACTGCTTGTCCGCAAATCTCTTTGTATGCTTAAGTATTGCTCTTGTTATGTTGATCATTTGTGTTAGTTCATGTCCTCGTTAGTGTTACGTGGTCTTTACAACCTTAAATTGTATGTGTGTCGAAATTATAACATGAACCTTGCATGTGAATGGTATAAATGACTTGTACACCACATGCCCGATGAAATGCAAGAAGCAGATTCACTTTGTTTGTCACTAATTTCGGGCAATAGAGTGTAGTTGTAATTTCTATTATATCGTTTGATTTATAGTGAAATTTTTTGCTACTCTCTCCGTATACGTAGTGAACATAGGTTACCCGACTGAACCACATAAATCTAGTGCCCGATATATTTCTAGCTCTGTCAATTTTACTGTTCGATTACTTGCTTTCACAATAATTATGAAGGACGACTGACTTCCATTGAAAATATGATCTGAAAAAATATTCATTCTTCAAACTACTACGGATTCGACTCTCCAGGGAGATTACCCAGTTTATGATTTTTCGATAGACGTCCTAAAGATCGAATTTTCGATACCAATCCAATAAATAAGGCTAATCCTTGGAAAATATTTGAAAAAACAAATGTTTTCTCTTTTTTTTGTTACTTTCGAGACTCTAATATAATTACAATAATAGTCCCCCGATATGATTACCCACATGCTCTAAAAATTCGCACGTGGCTTCTAAAGTTGAACCATCCCTATACATCCATTATAAACTAGAAAATCTGAGAACGTGAAAAGATGAAAAGAAAAGTGGGAATTCTTCTCGTCAAAGATCGTTTGATTAATTCTCAAGTGAGGATTTCGTGACGCCCTCCGTTACCATAATTTATCCTATCCGTTAGTTATTCCCATATTCCAAAATTAAGATTCTTGTCGCAAACAAAGAACTGAATTTGTTTGTTGTAACAGTTTAAACATTTAAAACAATTGGTTACGTGCCAAACTTCAATAAAATGTCATTTGCATGCGATTTTCTCGATGGATAGAGAATGCCTTAACCAAGCATCTGTCGACCATTAACATTTCAAAAAGAGCATTGCGGATTATGCCCATCCCTAAAGAATTTCTTTTGGACTCTATTACATTTGGCGAGGGATACTAGAAACAAGTTAACGATCCTATCCAAAAGAGTTGGGAAGTGATCCTAGAGTGAGAAGCTGAGACAAGATACAATACCTACCACACTTCTAAGATGGTGAAGGGGCAAGAATTGCACACCAAACAAGGGAAGAGTGCTCTGAATTAATATATGTGAAAAAGGAAGTAACTCATTAAAGTGCGCCTTTTAACTTAATGGCATCGATTAGCATTAAAACTTTAATGCCAAGCATGCTCAAGCGAGAGCTCCATCAAGAGGGGTCATCTAGGAAAGTGCTACTATATACCAAAGTCTCATAATCACAAGACTACATATGGGATAGACCAAAGTGGACAATACGTCAAGTGAGTTTAAATTAATGCTACCACCTCCTATTACGAGTATGTGTTTCAAAGATAATTTGTGAAGATGTCCCTAGTAGTAATGGCATTGGAAATTTAATGCCAAGCATGCTTAAGTGAGAACACTATCATGATGAGTAACATAGGAAAGCGCACCTATATACCAGAGTCTCATAATCACAAGACTACCAATGAGACGGACCAAAGTGGACAATATACTAAGTGAGTTGAGTTAATGCTGTCACCACCTATTACAAGAATGTGTTTCAAAGATGATATGTGAAACTGCCCCTAGTAGGAGTCCTCAGGACGGGATATGAAACACTATCCCTATACATCTTTAGCAATAAGCGTAGAGGTCTTACCAATTTTGTGTATTCAAAAGACTCTCTCTCTCTCTCTCTCTCTCTCTCTCTCTCTCTCTCTCTCTCTCTCTCTCTCTCTCTCTCTCTCTCTCTCTCTCTCTGGCATAGACACGGTCTCTGTCAACAATGGACCACCGTGTTCGTGGCTATTGTCGCTATAGGGGTCACATGGAGCAGGGGTTTCTTTTGTTAAGTTATGTATTTGAGTTTATTTTCATACAATCATATCCTCTATCAAGCATTTATAGTATTTATCCATATCAGTGCTTATATCCTATGTTATCCTCATTAGAGGATTCTTCTTGGATCAAATCCTATTCGACTTCAAATACTGACAAACCAAATGCTGCACTTGATACATGATCTTTTATATATGCATAATAAATACAAATAAAAGAAAGGATGGGAGAAAGTAACTTACTCGAAAGCTACTCGCCCATTCTTCAGGTTATTGTGATTCATATTACTTTATTTGTATGGATAGTAGCTTATTTGTATGCATACATAGAAGATAGGGTTTAAGTTCGTGCGGGGCTTCAAACATAATCATTCAGTAAATGGATAATCTTCAAATTGCATTCTACAGTCTTGAAGCTGGACTTGAGCTCCACGGCTGGTGCCACAGTCACTTATGAGGTAATTTTTTGCGTATACCAGGCAAATGGCACAATCGGATGACTTCAATGCTCCGTTGCATGCTGCATGGCCGTAGCACAAGCCATGATTGCAGTAGTAATTGTAATCGTTGTCTGCTGTAAGATCGATTAAATCCACCATAACAGCAAGTTTGTCATAGCCATAGGAGCTCCCTTCTTTGTACGTCCTTCCACTGCATATTTCAGACAGCTTTGTTGGATCATAATCGCACTTGACAACATTACAAAGTAATGAAAAAACAAGGAGAAGTTTCACAATATGTTGTGTTAATGTATTCATGGCTGGGCACTCTACACCTTCACTTTCCTTCCTTCTTAATTGTTCTTAAGGTTCAAGTGGTTGCGTATATATAAGCGAAACTTCCTCTCATAGGTTTCTCCACCAACTCTTCCCTACTCAAGGCGAAAAGCCTTGAGAACGTCACGGCAAATTATTTAATAAAATCCTTTCCTCTCGTTTGATAATCTTCATCTTGTAGCATTGTACAAAATCAATGTTGACGGCCGGACGAATTTGTTGACATATCTCTTATTACTATTTTTTCTGCAATTCATTGTACAAATTAATGCTGATTTAATCTCTCTCTCTCTCTCTCTCTCTCTCTCTCTCTCTCTCTCTCTCTCTCTCTCTCATATTGCCACTATGTTATGCTAATCCGTCTTGTACTAAAGTGAAATGTCATGCCTGCTTTATTACCAAAGATATGGAAGGAGTTTATAGGTCTTCCACAACTCTTTCATTAGAATTTTGCTTGGTTTATCAAGCAAGCTTTGATTATTTAGCTCTATGATAGCTAGTGTAATAAGTAATGTGATTGGTAGAATTGAGTAATTTGCCTCTGGTTTGGTAAAGAGAAATATATCCTTTTCTACATCTTTGATTGGATTAAAAAAATGCATTGAGAAAATCTCCTATGATGTTTTGAACATGATAAAATAATAAAAAACTACTAATTTGTGTATTTTAATATGCTATAATAGGTTTTATATACTCAAGCCAACATGCAAATGGTATCATAATAAATACGTCGTAAAGTGAAATGTCATGCTTGCTTAACTAGTAAAGATATGGAGGGGGTTTCTAGGTCTTCCACAACTCTATCATTAGAATCAATTTGTGTATTTTAATATGCTAAAATAGCTTTAATATACACAAGCCAAGATGCAAATGGTATCGTAAATCAATACATCTTAAAGCATGTCGCGACTCTCTTTTTCATCAGGAAAAAGGATGGATTTAGAAGTAATGCCAAATTGGAACCAAAGGTCCTCGTTCAGCGGAGGTTCTCCCAAAACCTTAACATGCGAGACATTGGAATATTCAATTTTTGTTTTATTATTCCTATGAGAATTCTAAATGAGGAGTTGCTACTATTCTATTGTGACATCCTGAAATTTGTCCATTTGAAATTTATGAAATGCTTGATTTTATAACCATACTCGTAGTTAGTTCTCGCCCGGAACTGGTCATTCTCGGGATACTAACCATTAGGGAAAGGTTAATTAAGGATTTAAATTCGAGCAACTAAGAGAAAATTCTATCGTGAATTGAATTTCGACTATAAAATTGTCGAGGTGACATTTTGAGCCACTATTGGCCGATCCAAGGATAACCAGGGGTCAATTCGCCACTGTCATAGTAGTGGATCGTGGGTGATTCCTACAGAGCACAAAATGAATTGACGAATGATTCTGAACCTATACCAAACGATCGTGCCCCTCAGATCTAGTAGTCAATCCTCATGATTTTAATGATAACCGAAGTCGTCACGAACCGAATGAACTTGCACGTGACTCGATTTATTATCAGTCACGGGTCGTATATGCGAATTTCCCCAAAAAGCCGCCCGTTAGTTTGAGAAATGCTCGAGTTGCGTTTAATAAAATTTAATTATTTAATTGAGCCCAAATTGGACATCGGAAAATTAAAAAGTCACAACGCGATGTTAGGACGACGTCATGGTTGAAACGTGCAACTTTGGATTTTCCCAAATCCTTCAAAAAAATTTAATTTTCGCGAAAAATGAGGAAAGTGATCATTTTACCCTTGGAAATTTATAAAGGGCGTGTTTTAAGAGGGAAGGGTATTTTGGTCATTTTGCCCTAATTTTTTGGTTGGATATTTTTGCGGTTGGAATTTTATGATATTTCCATTGGCCTTGGATATTTTTGGGAAAGATTCGATCTTAGCCGTCTGTTTCAAGATAAGATCGAATCTGGGCCATCGATTTGGATTGTGAGACAAGGGCAAGATCGTCATTTTGGCAGGTCAATTAATGATTTGACTATTTAAACCCCCCAAACTCTCTCTCTCTCCTCACTCTCTCTCTTATCTCTTGGCCCCATCTCTCTCTTCCTTCCGATCGCCCCCTTGGCCACTCGCCGTCGCCACCGGTCGCCACTGCCAAGCCACTGCCGTCCGCCGTTCCGCCACTGTCGTACCTTCACCACCAGCCCATGCCGCCGTGTGGCCGTGAGCCACAGCCAAGGAAGGCTATCGCCGCTTGCCACCGCCACCATCAAGCTGCGGCACCATCCCCTCCACTCGCCGCCGCTTTCCGCTCTAGCCTCGTTAGTCTAGAGTTTCGGTAAGTCGCTCCCTAAACCTTATTTAGGATGTTGGGTATCGATGGACAATTTTCGGGTGGATTCGGGTTTTAATCAACGCGGATTAACACGGTTTTAGGAATGGAAATGTTTAGCGAGCCTTAGGATTGAAATCAGAAGAGTTCGGCGGATTTTTAGAGGCCGATCAATGGTTGGAAATTGCTATTTTGAGTGTTGTGATGTGCTGTTTGGTGTGTAGTTGGTGCCATTAGATCCGGCTCGAAATTTAGTGAAAATATCGTGAAGGGCCGGAATTGATTTGACGTAGTCTGGATGTGGAAAAATGGCAAATTTTATACGAATTGTGTGTCCGCAATATAGTCGTGATTGTGGGCCTGTGAGTGGCCATGTATGTTGTTGAGTGGTGAATTGAATGATGAGATTTTGTATTGTTGTGTGCATGCGTTGGCTAAATTAAATTAATTGTCAAACGGCTGCAGTGAATGCTTAATGAGTATGAAGTGTGTGAGAATTGATGCGTGCACGGGTCACGTGTGATCGGCCAATTTATTGGCGTGTGATTGAGCGAGAAGTTATGTGTGATGTGGCATGTGTGATCGTGGAAATCCCTAAGGCGGTACCACTACGCGGGGATATTTTCCTCTTGAGGCGGTACGACAATGCGGGACGATGCCCGGTATTACCGGAGGACGGCCAACCTGAGGTAGTACTATTACGCTGGTTGTGTCGTTGGTGGTAGGTGTTGAGCCTAAGGCAGTACGATTATGCGGGCAAGATACATGGCCTGAGGCGGTACCATTACGCGAGTTGTGCATTAGGAGAACGGATGTTGAGCCTGAGGCGATACTACTACGCGGGTAAGATACATGGCCTGAGGCAGTACCATTACGCAGGTCGGAAGTGTTGTTTGAATTAGTCGCAATGTGCCTGAGACGGTTTCATTACGCGGGTCACTGGCGAGTTCTATGAAAAAGATGTGATGAAATTGGAACGAATGCGTGAAATGAGATTTGAATGTGCATGTGATTGGATATGAGGTGATTGTGCCTAACGTGCAGGTAGCACGCAAGATACGCCCAGGTAAGAATAAATGATGTGCCTACTATGTGATGGTTGAGTGTGTGATTGTGTTTTATGATTGTCTGGAGGTACGTGATAGCCTAGGTGGGGTTTAGGGGTGTACTTATTGATATGTAATCTCATGGTTGTTTCAACTAATATTTTTCAGAACCCTAGCTTGATCAATGAATCCTTCGCCGCCACCGCCTTAGTGTTTTGGAGTACTAATACATACCAACCACAGTATTATAGAGTATCTTATAGATGAGAATATATCCTGGGTTAAGCACACAACTATAGTTTGGGTAGACATAGGACTACCTCCCTGGCAACCCCATACCTACACTGCATGGTTCTTCCGAGATGGGGTAAACGAGTTTGGTCCCATCTGAGGATTTGATGTTCCCTTTGATGGAGCGAGGACTGGGACCCGTCTGCTATACCTCCTCTCGACGGCGAGTTGACTAATGTGGAGACTAGTCTAGCGTAGTCAAGACTACAGCCAGCACCTGCAGCACTGGGGTCTTCAGGGGATGAACACAAGCCGGAGCCGGAAGAGTCTCTAGCGGGGAACGATCCAATGGAATTGGATCTCGATCCAATTCCAGAGGAAGAACCGGAAGAGGAAGAGCCTAAGGCCGAACCCGAGAATGAACCTACTGAGCCTGAGGACGAGCCAAAAGGAGAACCCGAGTATATACTCCCGTATGAACAATGGGCTAACCCCAAACTTGTGACAGAGGACGAATCCAATGAAGAGCTTGGAGAAGAGGAGCGGGTCGAAATTCCAGCGGAGTCGGGAGACATCAATCACCCGATCGAGATTGAGGTCGAATCGGAGTCCTCAGAGGAGTAGACCGTCCACTGGAATTCTGGTTCAAATGACGAGGAATCTAACTCGGAGTGGACGCCGAGCAAGGGGCATAGGGGTTAGAGAAGGGTTGAGATTAGACTTTTTGGAGTGTTCCATTTTCTAGGATAGGATACTCAGGTCATCGATCTTTTTGATATTGGTGGTTATAGTATGGCGTGCATATATGTATGGTGGTTTGTAAGTTGTGAATAATATATAAGTTTGAATGAGAAATGATTATGTGCATTCTCCCTGTTTACCCTAGTTTTAATTGTCTGGGTATTTGTAGTTTCCGCTGATCGTTCAAAATCTCTAATATTTATAAGTTAGGTCGGCGATACCCTAGGACGTTGCATTAATCGATCAGAAAAGTATGTCGCATGCTCGATAGGGTTCGGGGCGTGACATCACGTGTTGGTTTGGTATCAGAGCGAGGACAGATCGATCTAAACTGGTCGAAGTTTGGAGTAATAAGGAGCAGAGATCCTGGGGTAGTGATTTAGGGAGTCCTTAGTAAGTCATAGTGCTGAGTAAGCTACACGTATCTCCAAATTGTTTGTTGTGATTGATTGGGTGAATTGAGTGGTATGACGATTGAAATGCAGGTGCGTCTGGATATGAAGTAAGTGTTCAGACTCGATTGATTGTGGCTTTGTGCTTGTATTGATGGATTGCCTGCTGAGTGAATTATTGCGTTAATTCACTGCCTAGGACTAGACTGATCTAGTTGGCTTAGGTTACTAATTTCTGAGTAGAATTATAGCAGGTAGTAGAGTGGTAGAATTGTCATAATGAGCAGTGAAGGAAGAGGTGTAGGAAGAGTCCCAAGAAGGGGCGTAGGAAGGGGAACAAGAGGCAGAGGTCGTGCTCGAGCTAGAGCTGTCAAGGACCTTGGAATGGGTATTACAGCGATAGAAAACCCTAGAATTGATGCTGGAACTGCAGTGAATCCCAGAGTTGATGTTAGACATGCAGAGGATCTTAGGATGGAAGCGGTCATGAGGACCCTAGAATAGATTGGTAATCTGATAGGACTGCAGACTCAAGAACGAGCAGCTACGATTGCCCAAACTGTCGAGGCCGTTGTGGCTACTGCTGCTGCTACTAATAATAATAATGGGAATCAAGGGCAAGGGCAAGTGAATGTGAATAGACAAATGCATCAATTGGTCGAGCAGTTTATGAAGTTGAAACCGACTAAATTCTCTAGAAGAGGTGACCTTGAGGCTACACATCGATGGGTAGAGGAACTTAAAAAAGCCTTCAAGATATTAGTGTGTACCGAGAATGAGAAAGTAACCCTAGTTGTTTATCAATTGCAAGATAATGCGAATGATTGGTGGAAGGCCACTAGGGATAGGGTGTTTCCAGAAGGTACAGTCCGAACTTGGACTGCTTTTACCGAGAGTTTTTATGAAAAGTATTTCTCGGCAAACGCTAGGGAAAGAAAGTTAGCAGAGTTTATGAGACTCCGTCAAGGCCTGATGACGGTAGATCAATATGAGGCGAAATTTGCCAGATTGTCTGAGTTTGCGCCGAGAATGGTAGAGCATCCCGATGACAAGGCATGAAGGTTTCAAGATGGATTGAAAGCTGATATTCGTAGCCAATTGTTACTGGTGAATCTGAGGACTTATGAGAAGATATTTGATAGAGCTCAAGTTCTTGAGCGGGATCAGGTGGATAGGAACGCAACTTTTGGATCGAGGTTTACTCCAGGTAGGGACAACCGTTAGTTAGGGAAGAGACCAATGATGGGTAATCGATGTTTTGTCCCTCCGGCTAGAAGAAATATCAGGAAGCCGGCCCGTAATCAAAATGGTCCATGTCGATTATGTGGGGAAAGGCATGGAAATGGGCCTTGTTCAACCCGGCGCGGAGCTTGTTTCGGATGTGGTGGATTTGATCACCGCATACGGTTTTGCCCCAATTTCGGCCAGAATAGGTCGCTTGCATTGCCATCGCCCCGGAATGGGAACTAAACCGGAGCAGCCCAAACAGTAAACCAGAATAGGCCACAAACGCAAGGAAGAGTATATGCTATGGCTAGAAGAGAGGTTGAGAACACGCCAGGGGTTGTCACTGGTACGGTTTCTCTGTCCAACCATATTGCGTATGTTTTATTTGACCCTGAAGCATTGCATTCCTTTATATTTGCACAATGTGTTGAGCTAATTCAAATAGAACCACAAGTGCTTGATGTTGTGTTATGCGTGACAACTCCCTTGAATGATAAGATGCTAGTTTCGTTGGGATGTCCAAATTGTAAGATTGTGATTGGAGATAGAGAGGAAATGATTGATTTAGCGGTTTTAGCTATGTATGATTTCGATGTAATACTAGGTATGGATTGGCCATCTCAGTAGAGGGCCGTAATGGATTGTAATAGCAGGGTGATCTAATTTAATCCTATTGGACATCCAGAATTCAAGTTTGTGGGAAATTGAGGAGGACCCTCGATTCCATGGATTTCATCGCTAGAAATGACTAAGTTGTTGAGTGATGGTCAAGGATTTCTAACGGCTGTAGCTGATTCAACGGCTGAGGAGCTGAGGCTAGAGGACATAGTTATGGTGTGCGATTATCCCAACGTCTTTCCTCAAGAATTGACGGGATTGCCACTAGAAAGAGAAGTAGAGTTTGCAATCGAGTTGGCACCTAGAACTGAGCCAATCTCGAAAGCACCTTATAGAATGTCGCTATCGGAATTGAAGGAGTTAAAGGTGCAAATGCAATAATTATTAGACAAGGGATTTATTCGTCTCAATGTGTCTCCGTGAGAGCGCCAGTGTTATTTGTAAGAAAGAAAGATGGATCGTTGAGGTTATGTATAGATTACAGGTAGCTGAATCAAGTGACGATAAAAAACAAGTATCCCTTGCCAAGGATTAATGTTTTGTTTGATCAGTTATAATAGGCTTCGGTGTTCTCTAAGATTGATCTGAGAACGAGATATCATCAGTTGAGGATTAGGAAGGAGAATATACCGAAGACGGCATTTAGGACAAGATACGGACATTATGAATTTACGGTAATGCCGTTCGGATTGACGAACACCCCTGCTATCTTTATGGATCTAATGAATTGGATGTTTAAAGAATTCTTAGATCAATTCGTGATCGTATTCATAGACGACATATAAGTGTATTCGAAAGTCTCCATTTGAGTAAAGTTTTACAAACTTTAAGGGAGAACGCACTGTATGCTAAGTTTAGCAAGTGCAAATTCTGTCTTAATCGAGTAGCATTTCTCAGACACGTGATTTCTAAAGAAAGAATCTCAGTGGATCCAACCAAAATTGAGGCAGTAATGAAGTGGCCAAGACCGACGACAGTATTAGAGGTTCGAAGCTTTCTAGGTCTGGCAGGATATTATCATCGTTTCGTGGAAGGGTTTTCGACAATAGCAACGCCGTTGACACATTTGTTGAAAAAGGAAACGAGATTTGAATGGACTAATAAATGTGAAAAGAGATTTTAGGAATTGAAGCATAGATTGACAACGGCACCGGTGTTGACTATTCCGTCAACACCCGAAGGATATGAAATATATAGTGATGCATCGTTGAAAGGATTGGGATGTGTACTCATGCAAAATGAACAAGTAGTGGCCTACGCGTCAAGGCAGTTAAGACCGCATGAGTTGAATTATCCGACACACGATTTGGAATTGGCAGCAATAGTGTTCGCCCTGAAGATCTGGTGACATTATTTATGTGGAGAGAAATTTCAGATTTATACCGACCATCAGAGCCTCAAATATTTATTTTCTCAAAAGGAACTTAATATGAGGTAGCATAGGTGGATGGAATTGTTAAAAGATTACGACTGTGATATTTTATATCATCTCGAGAAGGCCAACCGGGTAGCCGATGCTTTGAGTCGGAAGTCGAGCATCTCCCATTTGATGGTCAAAAAATGGACACTATTGGAAAAAGTACGAGACTCGGAGTTTAGATTTGAAGTAAGTCAAGTCTCAAGTCTGCTGGCTACGCTTAGGATTGAATCGGAGATCCAAGCTAAGATTAAGGCCTTGCAGTCTACGGATCAAGAAATCCAAAGGATTCTGAAGATGGATGAGATCAAGAGAAAGCCGGACTTCCAGATATCCGAAGATGGGATATTGAAGTTCCGTAGACATTTTTGTGTGCCTGACAATGCGGAGCTTAAGGAAGAAATTTCATTAGAAATGCATCATAGTAGCTATAGTATCCACCTAAGTAGTACTAAAATGTATCAGAATTTGAGACGATACTACCGGTGGAATGGTATAAAGGCGAATATCGCTAAACACGTGGCTAAGTGCCTGACGTGCCAATAAGTAAAGCTGCAACATTGTAAGCCTGAAGGATTATTGCGACCTTTGTAAATCCCAGAATGAAAATGGAAACATATAACTATGGATTTTGTGTCGGGATTATCAAGGAGCCAAAGAGGCCATGATACTATTTGGGTGATTATCGGCAGATTGACCAAGTCGGCATACTTTTTGGCTATACGAAACGATTTTGCATTAGATCGATATACTGAGTTGTATGTGCAGCAGATAGTTCATTTGCATGGGGTACCAGTGACAATTACCTCATATCGTGATCCTACATTTATTGCCAGTTTTTTGGAAAAGTCTGTAAACGGCATTAGGATCAAAGCTGCAGTTCAGTATAACTTATCATCCGCAAATGGATGGTCAGTCTGAAAGAACGATTTAGACTTTAGAGGATATGCTTCGGGCATATGTGTTGGATTTTCAGGGTAAGTGGGAAAAACAATTAACCTTAGCAGAGTTTGCTTATAACAATAGTTTTGAATAGAGCATCGAAATGGTGCCCTTTAAAGTGCTATATGGTAGGGTTGAACACCAGTGTGCTGGGATGAGGCAAGAGAAAGGACTATCACCGTGCTAGAGTTAGTTCAACAGTCAATTGAGACTATTAAGGTGATTCGTGAAAGGCTGAAAACAGCACAGAGCCGTCAAAAGAGTTTTGTAGATAAGAGACAAAGACCTTTGGAGTTTCAAGTGGGGAATCATGTATTTCTTAAGGTATCGCCCATGAGGGGACTATCTAGATTTGGTAAGAAAAGGAAATTGAGCCCGAGGTACGTGGGACCTTTTGAGATTTTAGAATGGTTTAGAGATTTGGCGTATCGCCTTGCACTTCCGCCGAATCTGTTGCAAGTGTATAATGTATTCCACGTATCGATATTGAGGAAATATAAACTGGACCCAACTCATGTGTTAAATTATGAGGAGATAGAAGTCGATAACAAGGTGTCCTATGTCGAGAGACCAGTAAGGATTGAAGATCGGAAAGAACGGGTTCGAAGGAACAAGACAATTCCAATGGTCAAGGTTGTTTAGGAACACCACGGGACAGAAAGCGTGACATGGGAAAACGAAGAGCAAATACAATGTCAATACCCCTATTTGTTTGAGTAATAGAGGGATTTGTAAATTTTGAGGACTAAATTTTTGTAAGGGGGGAAGAGTTGTGACATCTTGAAATTTGTCCATTTGGAATTTATGAAATGCTTGATTTTATAATCGTATTCGTAGTTAGTTCTTGCCCGGAACTGATCATTCCTGGGATACTAACCATTAAGGAAATGCTAATTAGGGATTTAAATTTGTGCAACTAAGAGAAAATTTGATCGTGAATTGAATTTCGACCATAAAATCACCGAGATGACATTTTGAGCCACTGTTGGCCGATCCAAGGATAGCCAGGGGTCAGTTCGCCACCGTTATAGTAGTGGATCGCGGGTGATTCCGCCATACTATGAAATGGATTAACGAATGATTCTGAACTTATATCAAACGATCGTGCCCCTCGAATCTAGCGGTCGATCCTCGTGATTTTAATAACAACTGAAGTCGTCACGAACCAAATAAACTTGCACATGACTCGATTTATTATCAGTCATGGGTCAAATATGCGAATTTCCCCAAAAAGCCACCCGTTAGTTTGAGAAATGCTCGAATTGCATTTAATAAAATTTAATTATTTAATTGAGCCCAAATTGGATATTGGAAAATTAGGAAGTCACAACGGGACATTAGGACGACGTTGTGACTGGAACGTGCAACTTTGGATTTTCCCGAATCCTTTAGAAAAATTTAATTTTGGCAAGAAATGAGGAAAGTGACCATTTTATCCTTGGATTTATAAAGGACAAGTTTTAAGAGGGAAAGGCATTTTGGTCATTTTGCCTTAACTTTTTGGTTAGATATTTTTGCCCTTGGAATTTTATGAAATTCTCAAATTGGCCTTGGATATTTTTGGGAAAGATTCGATCTCGGTTGTCAGTTTCCAAATAAAATCGAATCTGGGCCGTCGATTTGGATTGTGAGACAAGGGCAAGATCGTCATTTTGGCAGGTCAATTATTGGATTGACTATCTAAACCCCCCAAACTCTCTCTCTCTCCTCACTCTCCCTCTCTCATCTCTCGGCCCCATCTCTCTTCCTCCCGATCGCCCCCTTGGCCACTCGCCGCTGTCGCCGTCGCTGTCACCAAGCCACTGCAGTCCGTTATTCCGCCACCGCCATACCCCCACCCCACGCCGCCGTCTCTCTCTCTCTCCCTCCCGCTCATGTGACCGTGAGCCACAGCCAAGGAAGGCTGTCGCTGCTCGCCACCGCCGCTGTTAAGCCGTGCCACCATCCCCGCCGATCGCCGCCACTTTCCGCTCTAGCTGCGTTAGTCTAGAGTTTCGGTAAGTCGCGCCCTAACCCTTATTTAGGACGTCAAGTATCGACGGACAATTTTCGGGTGGATTCAGATTTTAATAGACGCGGATTAACACGGTTTTAGGAACAGAAATGTTTGGCGGGCCTTAGGATTGAAATCGGAAGAGTTCGGTGGATTTTTAGAGGCCGATCGATGGTGGGAAATTGCTATTTTGAATGCTGTGATGTGCTGTTTGGTGTGTGATTAGTGCCATTAGATCCGGATCGGAATTTCGCAAAAATTTCGTGAAGGGCCGAAATTGATTTGACGTAGTATGGACGTGGAAAAATGGCAAATTTTATGCGAATTGTGTGTCCGCAATGTAGCCGTGATTGTGGGCCTGTGAGTGGCCATGTATGTTGTTGAGTGGTGGATTGAATTATGGGATTTTGTATTGTTGTGTGCATGCGTGGGCTGAATTAAATTAATTATCAAACGGCCACGGTGAATGCTTAATGAGTATGAAGTATGTTAGAATTGATGCGTATGCGGGCCACGTGTGATCGGCCAATTTATTGGCATGTGATTGAGCGAGAAGTTATGTGTGATGTGGCATATGTGATCGTGGAAATCCCTGAAGCGGTAACACTATGTGGGGATATTTCCGTCCTGAGATAGTATGACTACGCATGACGATGCCCGGTATTACCGGAGGATGGCCAACCTGAGGCGGTACTATTATGCGGGTTGTGTCGTAGGTGGTAGGTGTTGAGCCTAAAGCGATACGATTACGCGGGTCAGATACATGGTCTGAGGCGGTACCATTAGGCGAGTCGAGTAGTATCGTGAATGTAACCAACTTAAGGTGGTACCATTACGCGGGTTGTGCATTAAGAGAACGGATATTGAGCCTCAAGCGGTACTACTACGCAAGCAAGATACATGGCCTGAGGAAGTACCATTACGCAGGTCGGAAGTATTGTTTGAGTTAGTCGCAGTGTACCTAAGGCGGTTTCATTACGCAGATCACTGGCGAGTGCTATGAAAAAAATATGATGAAATTGGAACGAATGCGTGAAATAAGATTTGACTGTGCATGTGATTAGATATGAGGTGATTGTGCCTAACGTGCAGGTAGCACGCAAGATAGGCCCAAGTAAGAATAAATGATGTGCCTGCTATGCGATGGTTGAGTGTATGATTGTGTTTTGTGATTGTCTGGAGGTACGTGATAACCTAGGTGGGATTTACAGGTATACTTATTGAGATGTAATATTATGATTGTTTCAATCAATATTTTTTAGAACCTCAGCTTGATCAATGAATCCTCTGCCGCCGCCGCCGCCTGAGCATTTTGGAGTACCAATGCACACCGACCACAGTATTATAGAGTATCTTATAGATGAGAATATGACCTGGGTTAAGCACACTACTATAGTTTAGGTAGACATAGGACTACCTCCCTAGCAACCCCATACCTACACTGCATGATTCTTCCGAAACGGGGTAGACGAGTTTAGTCCCGTCTGAGGATTTGACGTTCCCTTTGATGGAGCGAGGACTGGGACCTGTCTGCTATACCTCCTCCCGACGACGAGTTGACTACTGTGGATACTAGTCTAGCGCAGTTAAGACTGCAGCCAGCACCTGTAGCACCAGGGTCTTCAGGGGCTGAACACAAGCCGGAGCCGGAATAGTCTCTAGCGGGGGACGATCCAATGGATTTGGATCTCGAGCCAATTCCAGAGGAAGAACCGAAAGAGGAAGAGCCCAAGGCCGAACCCGAGAATGAACCTACTGAGCCTGAGGACGAGCCAAAAGGAGAACCCGAGTATATACTCTCGTATGAACAGTGGGCTCACCCCGAATTTGTGACAGAGGACGAATCCAATGAAGAGCCCGTAGAAGAGGAGCGGGTCGAAATTCCAGTGGAGTCGGGAGACATCAATCACCCGATCGAGATTGAGGTCGAATCGAAGTCCTCGAAGGAGTAGACCGTCCACGAGAATTCAAGTTCAAATGACGAGGAATCTGACTTGGAGTGAACGCCAAGCAAGGGGCGTAGGGGTTAGAGAAGGGGTTGAAATTAGACTTTTTAGAGTGTTGCATTTTTTAGGATAGGATATTCAGGTCATCGATCTTTTTTATATCGGTGGTTATAGTATGGTGTGCATATGTGTATGGTGGTTTGTAAGTCGTGAATAATGTATAAGTTTGAATGAGAAATGATTTTGTGCATTCTCCATGTTTACCCTAGTTTTAATTGTCCAGGCATTTGTGGTTTATACTGATCGTTCAAAATCTCTTATATTTATAAGTTAGGTCGGTGATACCCTGGGACATCGCATTAATCGACCAGAGAAGTGTGTCGCGTGCTCGATAGGGTTCAGGGCGTGACGTCTATTGGGATTGGCTAGAAACCAAGCAAGGCATGGGAGTATATCTCACTTCTTACATAACTAGAGATTTAGGGTTGATGACTTGATTACACTAGTTATTTAAGTATCGCCATTTCGGTACTTAAACTTGATTATTTGTCAACTAAGGGTCCTCGCAGTCATTTTATCAATTGTGAGTCCTAAAATTCTTATCCACTAAGAGTCCATGCAATTTTTTATGTTTATTACTGTCCTAGAATGTAACATAACCATTCAAGTAAGAAAATGAATACAACAAGCAAACAAATAAAGAACTGTAACGAAAAGTGAATGAAATGGTGAAGTGTAGTAAAAGAACTTGATATGAGTCGGGCAAAGAACATAACATGGCCTCGTTGTTAAGCCTCAGGACTGCAATCCCTATGAGTTTAGTTCAAATCGAATCCAATTCTTGTCTAAAACATCAATCCACCAAAACTAAACTATAACCAAGATACTCACTAAAATCTTTAAACTTTATGAATATCAACCAAAAGACACCAAGTTAAATATAATAATACTATGACCCAACTATCAAGACCTATTTTCTAACCATTATTTTAGGATTTTTTTTGTTTTTTAATGCTTTATTATTTATCATTTATTTTTATCTTCGCCTCTTTATTCTCAATCTCCCATCTCCTCAATACGAATTCTTCCATTCTTTTCTTTTCTTTTTTCAAATTTTTTTATATTTTTTATCTCGTTTTTCGACTTAGCTAAATAAACATTTACAGATTCTACATGAAATCATAAAATCTCTACCATCCTTAACTGGCATTCACCATCAAATCATTGCAATTGTCGACCTCCACAGTCCTAATCGTATCCTAGTCACAGCTTCTATGACCACAATAAAACAGAGGCATTATTGGATAAGAGAAGAGATGAACAAACCAGTATCATCCCTTACCAAAAAAAAAAAAAAAAAACAAACCAGTATCATCTAGCTTAAAAATTAACTCTCGAAACATCGATTTTTGGGCAGTTCTTTAGGCAAGGCCTCGAGCTTGCTAACCTCGAGCGAGCACGACCTTGTTGGATCTAACGAG
Source organism: Syzygium syzygioides (assembly GCA_031216285.1). Classification (NCBI taxonomy): domain Eukaryota; kingdom Viridiplantae; phylum Streptophyta; class Magnoliopsida; order Myrtales; family Myrtaceae; genus Syzygium; species Syzygium syzygioides. The sequence goes on from CM062249.1 coordinate 11,560,176, forward strand.
GCTTAGGTTGCCGACATCAAGCGAGCTTGAGCCTTGCCTGAGGCCAAGGCCTTGCCAAATGAGCGAGCTCGTCCCTTGCCTATGACAAGTCGCCGGCGGAAGAAGGAAAAAAAAGAAACAAGAAAATAAAAGTGAAAAATAATTAAAATTTTGATTTAAAAATAAAAATAAAAATTAGTAAAAGGGGTGTACAGAGGAAAATCAAATAAGATTTTCTATACTATATGGCAAAAAATATTTTCAAGTTCATTTTCAAGTTTTAGCTAAACATCGGAAAATATTGTCATTTTCTTGGAAAATGACTTTTGGGAAATTGTTTTTTTATAAAAATGTCACATTTTTCACGAAACAAATAGGGCTTCAATTTTAAAAAAAATTATAAAAATTGTCACTAGATTTGTATTGCATGAAAGTGTTTTAACAATACAATTTTTTTAAAAAAAATCATATGAAAGTGTTTTAACAATATGAGTCAGGTCAGGTACGAATTGGATATGAGTCAGGTATGGATAAAGAAATTTACATTACGAATAGATGGGTATAGAAGAATTAATAGGTTAATTTAGGTCAGACCATTTATGACCCGATCTACCTGTTTGACAAGTCTACCATAGATGAAAGATACTCTCGACCAACAAGAGATGAAACAATCAGCAATTTTGGATCGAATTTTTCTAAGACTCGTCAAATCGTTCTCAAATCAATTAATGATAAGAGCTAATTGAGATGGATCTAACTTGTGTATTTCATCGAACACAGAGTGAGCATTTTGGAATATGATCATATATGCGATACTAAGCCTAAGTTTTTTATCCAGAGTGTTTCATTAACAAAATTAGTTTCACATCAATGAAACATAGCTTTAGTCCTAATGCTTTCCCAAGCAACTATCTGTATCAATTTCAAATTCTATTTCCGCTTGTAAAGTAACTGATATAAAATGTTTCAAGTCCTACTGTGCTTAGGAAGAAGTTGGATCGCAATTATCAGTCAAACTAGCACAATGAGATTATCCATAATTATCCCAAATTATTTTTCAAAAATTCGGACCAAAAAATAGTCCAGGGACAAAACGATCATTTTTTCAGTCCCGAGGCGAAATTTCAATTTTTATCTCTATCAACCCCAAATGAGTGTGGCCAACATAATATGGCGTCGGAATCACGAAAATAGCCTATTAAGCCCTAGGAAATCGACCGCAAAGTTCTAGAAATAAAATAATATTATTTTTCACTTCCGAGTCAAAATTCCAATTTTTGACCGAAACAACTCTAAATGTGCGTGGCCACCCCAAAATGTCCTCAGCCTCGAAAAATATCCTCAAACGGCCTCCAAATCCAACATCGACAGCCACATGGGCAAAATCGTAAATTTTGACTTTCGGATTGAAATTCCATTTTTCGATCGTACTTACCCCAAATGTGTGTGGCTAGCATAATACAACGTCAAAATAGCGAAAATAATCCTTTAAACCCTCGAAGATCAACACCGAAATCCGGGTCTAATTTCGTGATCAAAACTCGCTAGATTTCAAATTTTAAGGTCTCTCACTAATGAGCGGCTGTTTAGGGTTTACACGTATCAACATAGGGTTATCCGAGTCATGACGGTTCCGATCACTCAGAGAATGAGAGGAATTATCGCTAGTTCTAGAGGTCGCGATCATTCAGTTCAAGTTCGGGACTGGTTGGCCACGTACACTCTCGAACTTGCGGAGTCACCCGCGATCCGATTGTACATCGTTGGCTTTGGCCAGACCAAATCCGTCACTTTTCCTAAGATAGGCCCACATTGGCCCAAAATATTCCCTCATCATTTCTCGAGATCGGTGTCTGGCTCGCGATCGGGTCCCTAGTCCACGTACTGTTGTCCTAGTTAGCCATACCCTTTTGGTTAATATTCCTAGAGTGATCAGTTTTGGGCAAGATTTACTAAAATGAAATGAGAAATATTGTCAATTTCATTGATTCCGGAATTACATCGAAATTCAAGCTGTTACAAAGGGCAATGGCTATTCATCCAAACTTAATCGGGCAACGTTCCCAATCAAGGACGACGGCTATTCTTTTCCCTCGCATGACCATGCCAATAAGCATCATATCAACTTGAGTACTTCACACGAAGTGAGTGTCATGCCATAAATCTTCAAAATCTTAAGTCATGCTAGGCATGGAACCAAGTTCGTGATCGGAACCGACCAGTCATAGCGCCGACCTACACCAAGCAAGATTTGGATCAATATGCCTCAATACCGACCCTTCAAGCAAGGCTCATTCCGACACTCCTTGATGTCGATCCGAACCAAACAAGACTCGTCCATGGCTCAGGGTGTGCATTCATACATGAGCAAACCTTAAAAAATGCATAAACATGCATTGCAAGCTATAACAAGCATTCCACAAATAATGGAAATCAAGCGAGTCCAACAAGAACACGACTTGCCCAATAACGTAACACAACACCCTAGCCAAGCTTTAGTAAGTCTACTTACAACTCTCCAAGATCGTGATTGGTGATGGCTTAATGGCGAACCGAGCAACACGGCATGGCGCGTGCACGAGCGCGGTCAAGAGGAGAGAGGGTGCTCAGAGAGTGAGTGTCGTGAGGGAGAGAGGGAGAAAAAGTGAGCAATGAAGTGAGAAATGAAAGATTGGTGCCCCTATTTTTAAGCAAACCTCTCATCATTACCCTTCCATTTGGACCACTAGAATTCCTTGAAGTGGCAAGCTTATCTTGATGAGTTGGCAAGCATAACAAAAAGAGGTGGCAAGCCTACATAGATGGTGTGGCATGCCTAAGCCCTAGGTGGACATTTGCCCTTTTCATATTGGACCACCTAATGCATGAATCATCATGTATTTAATGAGATGTAATGATGTAAGAGACACCTAAATTTGGTGACTCATCCTCATTCATTCAATGCCTAGATTTGGTGTAATCATGGGTTTTAGATTTGATCTTATCCAATACTTACTCACCAAGACAAGCCTTCCTCTCTAGAATCTTCTTTTTTTCTATTTGTCCAAGATTATTATGAAGGTGATCCGAAAGTCTAATGTCATGATGACCACTGCCTTGAAAATCTTTACTCATAATTAAGCTTCTCTTGCAAGCTTTAATTTAAATCAAGTATCTCTAAACTTGGTCCCCAAGTCTCTAAATAGGGTTATGTTTGCCTAATTGCTCATTAATGCTCTAAAACTTTCTAAGCAAGTTGCCATTATTAGCTTGTTCTTCTTGTTTGCACGTAGAACACTCCTTAGTTGTGGACTCCCTTTGGCTGAATGGTTATTGGCTTTGTCTCCAAGCTTGTCCATTAATGGAGGTGGTGAATCACTGTCCTCCATTATTAGGGTGGGACACCTAAGCTTATCCTTAATTATTGGTCTTCAAGCAAGAAACCTTTATTATTAGGTTAACTTATAAAGAAAGGTGTTCATTGGCTTGACTTTGGATTAAGTCAATTTTTCTTCTTGCCCATTAAATCCTAGGCATGTGACTTGCTTCTAGTCTTCCAAGAACACTAAACTCTTAGGACAAATTGCCTAAGCTAACAAATTGCTTTTCTATTGGGTACTAGGCTTCTAAAATCTTACCTCGCATTTTGTAAACAAATCAAGGTATTCGAGGGTTTACGTGACCATATGTGATCGACCATCTTATTCAAACTGACGTTCACAGTTGGAGCACCCCTAAGAATAGCCGAACTTAGCTGGACCAATATCCGGGCTAATTAGCACAAGACCGAATTAATTGGGTGGTCCAGGCGTAAGTCAGGTCTGGATGGGTACAGTGCCAAGCACTGAACCTAGCCTGTTGAGCACCATGACCGAGCACCGAGCCTAGTCTGGTCAGGTATGGTGCCTAACACAATTGATGGGCACAAGAATAGGTGTTCGATCAGGCACGGGACCTGGCCTTTGCCTAGCCAATCGAGCACGAAGCCTGGCACATGACAAGGCACAAGGCCTAGCTCGCATAATTGGCACTAAGCCTGGCTCATGATCGAGCGATAGTGTTCCTGGCTTGATCCATGGCCTATCTCGATTCACCGCAATGATTCATAGCCGATTCGCGATCGGTTCATATTTAAGTATCAACGATCCATGGCCGACCCTCAATTGTCATATAGTCGCGTGGCATCAATGCGTGACCGACGTATGATCGCATAAAACGGGATTATGGTCCCCCGGGACCGGTGCATTACCAAGCGAAATCATCCGCGATTGGCTTATGCTCTAATAGCATCAATCCATGACTGTCCAGCGATCAGCTCAGTGCATGATTGTCCCACGACTGACCCTTATGGTCAAACGGTCATTCCATGATCAAATTACTCTAATTGATTACATGAATGATGAGTCGATCCACTACACATTCCCGGGTCGATCCATGGTCGATCTTTGATTGCCCATTCTGACCAAATGACTTGGCCTATGGCCGACCCTCTGGTCAATCCATATACCTGTTTCTTGGCTATCTCCCTTGGTCAATTAGAGGTCTGAATCATTGATGTCACAATTTGAGTATTAAAGGGATGGAGGAGCTGAGTAAGGGAGATCTTTTGTGTGGTTAGAAAATTGGAAAATTGGATTTCTATGAGCATTGTGTCGTTGGAAAACACAAAAGAGTTGGTTTCAGAATAGAAATTCACACAATAAAGGACAGTTTGGATTATATTCACTCTGATCTTTGGGGGCCGGCGAAAGATCCTTCGAAAGGCCTTGGTTCAAGGTATTTACTTGTTTTCATTGATGATTTTTCAAGGAAATTTTGGGTCTATTTTCTAAAGTAAAAGAGTGATGTTTTTGTTACATTTAAGCAATGGAAAACATTGATTGAGAAGCAGACTGGTAAGAAGATCAAGAGGCTAAGAACAGATAATGGGCTAGAATTTTGTGGATGTGAGTTTAATAAATTCTGCAAAAACGAAGGCATTGTAAGGCATCATACTACAATGAATACACGACAGCAGAATGGTATTGCAGAATGCATAAACATAACCTTATAAGAAAGGACTAGGTACATGTTGTCTAACCTTGGTATAGGCAAGGAGTTTTGGGCTGAGACTATTAATACATCTGCTTGGTTGATAAATCATTTTCCTTGCACATCTATTGAGTGCAAAACACCCAAGGAGGTATGATCAGGCAAACCTACTAATTATTATTCTCTTTGAGTATTTAGATGTCCGGTATATGCACATGCTAGTAAAGGCAAATTAAAGCTTAGAGCAAAAAAATGCATCTTTCTTGGTTATGCTTCTGGTGTAAAGAGTTATAGACTTTGGTGTGCTAATTCATCTAAGATTATTATTAGTAGAGATGTTACTTTTGATGAGTCAGCTATGCTTCATTTTAGCAAGGAGTCATGTGTTCCTTATCATGAAAATCTTAAAAAGTGTTGCGGAAAAGGTGGAGCTTGAAGCAATTTCTTCGCAACCAGTTTAGTCGTCTACTGATAATAATGAGATTGAAGAACCTGAGGAAGAACATGTTTGTCTATTGAAAAAGTCTATATATAGCTCGAAGCAATCACCTAGACAATGGTATATAAAAGGTTTGATTCGTTTATAGTGCAACTAGGCTATTGTAAGAGCAAATTTGGTAGTTGTGTATATCTATGCAAGCTTCCAAGTGGCTCTATCATTTATCTGTTATTATATGTCGATGACATGTTGATTGTGGCAAAAGATAAATCTAGTATATAGAATTTGAAGGCACATTTAAGCGCTAAATTTGATATGAAGGATTTAGGTGTATCGAAGAAAATCCTTGGCATGGAAATTCGGTGAGATCGGAAAAGAGAAAAAATGTATCTTTCCCAAAAAAATTATATTGAGAAGGTTATAGATCATTTTGGCATGAAAGATGCAAAATCAATAAGCACTCCTGTTACTGCTTATTTTAAATTATTAGCTGATTTTGCTTTTGAGCCCGATTTCTAGAATAGTGTAAAAACTACTAGTTTTTTTAGATTTCAAAGATTCATCATTTTCTATATGAAAATATTGGAATCTCGACTTGATATCTAATGGTAATTTAATGTGCTCATTCTGAGCTTTCAAATGAGTTATGCTAAGCTTTGATTGGAGGTCACACGAAGGGGGAGATATGAAAATGAAATTGGCCAAGTCAAGGGCCAATTCTTCTTGTTGAAGCCACCATTATTGAGTCATGTTTAGGTGTCCCCCTCCATAATTGCTCAATAGCTGAATTTTCCACTCTCATTATTGGAGCATGGTGACTTATTATCACCAATAATGAGTAAAAACTAAATGAGGAAGTCAGCCAAGAAGCGGGAAACCAAGAGGGAGCCGAGAGAGAGGAGGGAAAGAGAGAGAGAGCTATTAATTGTTAAGATTTGTTAGATTGTTTCAGTAATGTCATTAATTAAACAATCAAGATTTTCTAGATCATAGTCATGATGGCACTTGACTTTAAGGGCTATTTCATTAATGTCATTTGACTATCTTCCATTAATGTCATTAATGATCAAGATTTTCTAGATCATAGTCATGATGGCACTTGACTTTAGGGGCTATTTCATTATGTTATTTGTCTTTTCTTCATGATTAAGCTTGGAGAACAAGTCGGCTTGCCTATAAATAGGCTTAGTTTCCCACCCTTAGTTACCACACACCACTTCCTTGCCTCTCTCTTATCTCTCACCCTCATGCCAAACACTTCTCTCTCTCTCACCATTTGCCGCTGCCGACCGCCGTAGACGTTTTCTTGTGATTGTAGGTAAGTGAATTTCCAAACACTTAGATAGGGAGGTGTGCTATGTGGTTGAAACACAGCATGTAAGTGGATTCCCTAATCTCGGGATAAGAAGTTATGATGCACTGTTGGCTTGAGTTCTTACTCGAGCTTTTGTTGAGACTTGCGTGTCATTATTTGTCTTCATGTTCCACGCATCGCTTGTTTTCATGCTTGATGTTCTCATCCATGCTTGTTGATTTATAAGAGGATATGACGTGGTGTTACAAGTTTGGCTCAAGTAGTGACCATGTATGCGATGCTCGATGTTTGATGAGTGCTTATTATTTTACTTCATAATCGTAAGTCAAGGCAAGTACAAGTCATGAAACAAGGTGTCGTATGGTCTCATACTCACGTTGTGGCGTCATGGGACGAGTTTGGCTTGGAGCGGTTTACATTAAGGTGTATAGATCCTGGCCAAGTTTAGCTTCGAGCCGGCACTCAACATGGCAGATCGAACCACGTGGCCTCAATCGCGACCCATATGTTAGGCAAATGTTCTAGAGATCATGATTACATAAGCACGGCACACCTTTGGGCTTAATTGCATGGACTAATAAAATCAAGATAATAAACTGGCTTGTGTGACCCATGATGTGTGATTACTAAACAAAATAAGAAGACCGTCGTCACATAGCATTGGCAGTAATGCCTCGGTAAACTAGCATTGGGATGCCGTAGTTGAGCTAGGATGCTTGGGTTAAGCCCAGATGCCTTGGTAAACTAATGCTGGGATGCCCTAATTGAGTTATGATGCCTTGATTGAGCTCGGATGTCTCGGGTGAGCTAGCACCGGAATGCCTCGGTTGAACTGGGATGCCTTGGTTGAGCCAAGATGTCTAACATGAAGCTGGATGCTTCGGTTGAGTCGAGATGCCCTAGTTGAGCCAGGATAACGATAAATGAATCTTATATATGTACCGGTATGTAATAAATGAATTCTATATGTGTGCCGATATGCATATTTATTGATAAATCAAATTTATGTGACCGGATAAAGGTGAGTTTCCATGTAAATATCGCAAGGGCAAGGTCAAAGTTTTTGCTATTGATTTGCCATCGACAGAAGGCGGCGAAAATATTTGTATGTGTTAATACAACGGTAAGGCATCATCTTGCACAAGTATTAGTGAATTTACTCATTGAGTCTCCTCGACTCATCTCCCATTGTTTTCCTTTTCAGGTCCGTAAGGTGGAAGATGACATAGAGGAGATAGGATTAACCTCGGCCTTCGCTTGTGATATGATTTGTATGTGAAACGGCCTATGGCAAAAGGGCTTGTGAAATATATTTAAGTAATATGGCAATAATGTGTGTTGTCTGTTATACTTTCCCTGATTTCCAGCTGTTATTATCTTTGGAAATTTATTTATACATGTTTCCGCATGTGCTTAATAATCAGATGAAAGAAACGGAACAACGACAAGCATGTAATGTCAAATTAATAACCCCGATGTAAGATAAGGACGTTACAATCCACTTCAACAATTATCCAACGGATAGATAGGAAAATAATCCTCAAAGATTGTCCAATAGGAAGCTTGGAAGTCAATAAGTATAAAAGGAGATCAAGACGCCGAAAAAAGAGAGAAATCAAGAGTTCACAATTCCAAATCTCAAGAGAGCTTCACATATTTTCATTTGTCTTCCATGAATATACAATTGTAATCATTTGAGGGGTATTGGCAATGTTTTAAGTATGTGCTTAGGTTGAGGTAGCTTGAGTATAAATAGCACCTGCTTTGTGAAGAAGCACTTGGGTATAAGCAAACATGTACGGCTATAACTTCTCAACAATTGACTAGTGGAATCCAACTAGTAAGCTGTTAGTATGGAAAAGTGGACATAGGCTTACACTAAAATTGAACTGCTATAAGTTCTGTGTGTATTGTCTTCTATCCCTCTATTCTTACTCAATCACTACTTGATAGATATATTGCACTGCACTACTTGAATATTACCAAAACTTGTTTATTTTCATATTCTGTTTTACCCGATTACTATGTTATTAAATTTGGCGCTATTAATTCCATACTACTTTGCCAACTCTAGATAATATTGTTAGCCAACATTAATTGGTATCAAAGCAAGGTGCTCATAATTTTAAAGTGTATTTCTTCTTAGTTAATGATCTGTAATGGCTAGAAATCTTGGACCAGGTATTATCGAGAGACCAAGCAACACAAACTCCCTACTTTGATAGAAAAGATTATGATATCTTGAAGAACAAAATAAAAGCTTTCATTAGAACCTCTTATGTGTGAAGTTGTGCAAAATATAGTCAATTTTACCCCTAGAGCAACTGCAACACCTGCATCCTCCAATAGAGTAGAAACAAATGAGAACAAAACTCCAGCACCTACAATTACTTCTACGGAGTTGACCAAAAGAGGCACGTTAGATGCTAAAGCCCCGCACTCTCTTTATTGTGCTTTATTTCCCACTGAGTATAAACGTGTGTCTTCATATGAAACAGCAAAAGTGATATGGTACAGGATCCATGTAACCTTCGAAGGAACTGACAAAGTCGAGAAACAAAGACAAGCATCCTCCTTGGCAAATATAAATCCTTCAAGATAAAACTGAATGAATCAGTTACTGACATGTTCAAGAGATTCACTAATATCTTCAATGGACCTGCATATCAAGGCAAACCAATCTTAATTGAGAGAAAGTAAACAAGCTTTTGCAAGGACTCTCAAGAGAATGGAATGATATCAAAACATCCATTCAATAAACACAAAGGGCCCCTTAGTGTCGATGAACTCATTGGACCTTTCATGTCCTATGAAGCTAAATGTATTAATGATTAAAATGACTCCAAAAGTAAAGTTGAGACTACTCTCTTAATAAGCAAGGAAGGTAAAGACATTGTTCTCATCCATATATATGTTGATGATATTATATTCAATTCATCTAATGAACTTTTGGTGCAAGAAATTTTCTAAGACTGTGCATAAGGAGTTCGAGTTGAGCATGATGCGAGAATTGAATTTCTTTCTTGGACTCCAAGTGAAGCAAACCAAAGATGATACATTTATTTGCCAAGAGAAATATGCAAAAGAGCTTGTGAAGAAGTTTGGAAAGGAGAATTGCAAGAAAATCGAGACATCTATGTCTTACTCCTCTAAACTTAACAAAGACAAGTTAGGTAAATCGGTAGATCAAAAGCTTTATTGAAGCATGATAGGATCTCTGTTATATCTCACTACTTCTAGACCTGACATTGCCTTCAGTGTATGTTGACACCTATTTTTAATTTGCCCAAAATTAATTATGCAAAATTTAGGAATTAATTTTTTAATTCCTAAAACAAAAAATATTTCTATTTAAATGCATTGCATGTAGAAATTAGGCACATTTCATATTAATAATGCTTATTAGAGTTTTGTAAAAATTAAAAATAAAAAAAAATAATTAAAAAAATTAAAAATGTAAATTAACTAATTAATTGATTAACTAGTTAATTTAAAAAAAAAGAGAAAAAATCGAGTCTGGCCGGGTTTGGGCCGGACCGACCCGGCCCGTTCCTTTTTCCCCCCCTCGTGCGGCCCACTCTTCTTCCTATTTTCTTCTTTCTCCCCTTTGTGTCGGCCCAACCCGCTTCTCCCCTTTTTCTTCTTTTTCTCTCGCTCGCGACTGGGCCTAGCCCAGCCCAGCCCACCGCTTCTCCTCCCTCCCCACGCGCAACCGTCGCTGTCCATGCTCTCTCGCCCATGTTCGCCCCTGCTTCGCGTCGTCACGCCGACGCACGACAGCGCTGCCCTTTGTCATCGTCGTCATCTGGTCAGAGGAGTCCCGGGGAAGCACGTGAACGGGACTGGCCTTAATGGCCAGTCCCATTCGCCCCGGATTTCCGAGCTCTCCCCCCTCTCTCTCCCTCTCTGCCATTGCCAAACTGACGCTCCCCCCTCTGCACAGGCCTATGGCTGCGGATTTCGCGGGGCATAGGCCGGTGCAGGCCGTCGTCAGCCGACGTCGGGGAGCGGAACAGTGGCCCTCGATCACTATAGAAAGCCAGAGAGAGAGAGAGGCGGGCTGGCCATTTTTGACACAGAGAAACAGAGAGAGAAACGAAAGGAAGAGGGAGACTGAGCGAGATAGAGAGGCCGAGAACTCTTCCGGCGACCGCCGTGCTCGTACCGCGACCATAAAAGACCAGAGAAAGTGAGAGAGAGGCCTCCGGTCGGCCATTTTCCAGAAAAAACAGGGAGGGAGAGAAACCGAGAAAAATAGAGAGAGGAAGAGACACAGAGAAACAGAGAGAAAGGGAAGAGAGGGATTCGAGATCGTCGGCCGGAGCAGAGCCCGCAGCCGCCGGAGGACACCCAGCCGCCCTGTCAACCGGTGAACACCCCACGGCCGAGTCCCTGTCTCTGTTTTCCCCTGTTTCGACGTCCGGTGCGGCCGGGACTCGCGCCGGTCACATCGCGCGATTCCCAGCCCGTGCCGTCGCCGATCCTGGTCCCCACACGCAGCCGAACGCCAGCCGCAGCCGTCGGAGCTGACCGTGTCGCCGGAGGAGGTCGAAATCGATCGATTTTCGCCGCGCCCGCCAGGTACTCGACCCAATGCCCCAGAGAGTCCCGAGGTTAGTTTGGTCGCCGGCAGGCGAACCGGCGGCCGGACGGTGACCCAGGCAGTCCGCGACGCTGGTGGCGGCCCCAGGGGCCTTTCCGGGGGGCGGCACCGGCCTGGGTCTACCGACAGGCGGCCAATTTTGGCCCCGCCGGCACCCTCTCCCCGCGGGTCCTTGAGTTCGGGTCAGACCCGACCCGAATCAACCGATCCGACCCGATCAACTCCCGGGTCGGATCCGTTGACTCGGGTCAGTTCTGATCCGACCAGGATTGTCCAATCCAACCCGGTCAACGACCGGGTCGGATCCGTTGACCCGGGTCGGATCCGACCCGATTCGGATCAACCGAACCGACCCGGGTCAACGTCCGGGTTGGGTCCGTTGACCCGGGTCGGACCCGACCCGGCTGATTTTATATTATATTATTTTTATTTTTTTAAAAAAATATATAATAATATTAAAAAAATTAATTAATTAAAAAAAAGTTTTTTTTTCTTTTTCTTCTTACGTTTTTTTTTAAATTAAAAAAAATTTTCAAAAAAAAATTATAAAAATTATAAAAATTTATTTTTATTTTCTTATTTCGTTTTTTTTATCCCGATTTTTTTCCAAAAAAAAATTCCGAAAAAAAAATTTTTTTTGCATGACTTATCGGGGTATTCTAATCTTTTATAATTATGCATGTTGTTATTTTATTTAAATTAAACAAGTCTGAAATCGCACGGTAAGTTGTTGCATGTTTTATTATTACCGTCGTGTTATTGTGCATGTTTTTAATACAATTGCCTAAGTTATTGTGTTTCTGAATGTCATCTGACTTAGTTAAGGTTAGAACCTTAGGCTGCATGAATTATTGTGTTCTTGACTGCTAATCGCTTCTGATTATGCACTCGCTTGATCACCTCACATGTTAGGAGAAAGGTCCTAAAATCAATCCAAACTGCTTGATAAATATTTTCAAAAAATGAACAGGGTAAAATGGTACCGAAAGGGCATTAGTTATCCAATTAGTGTAACCAAGTCCCTGAACTCGGTTAATTTCTGGTTCGTAGGAATAAGGTGATTCTCTCGTCATCTTATTTGGGTTTCTAATCGACCCACCCCAAATCGATTAGTGGCGACTCCTGCATGTAAATCACCCACATGTTAAAAAACTTAAACCCTAAGTCGCGATATGGTATGGGCTTGGGAGAGCCCGAGTTAAGTCCTGAATCTAGACTTAGCATGTACTAGGCGAGCCCCCCTGCTCTTTACATGTTGTCCAAACAGGGGCTCGGGAGTTCGGTCGTGACAGACTGGCGACTCCGCTGGGGAATCTTGTGTCTTTAAAAGTGGACTTAAGCCATATTTTTTACCCTGTTCAAAATAATTTTTATTTGGCAGCAAGGACTCCAGGTATGACCCTGACAGTAAGGTATTATTTGTTCTTGCAGGTTCCAATTGATTGCTTATAATTTTTTGTGCATGTCTCAATGTTTTAGCACTACACCGTTGCACACACAACCACGCTGTCGGACCTGGGCCGCGATAGGGCATTTTAGGATGGTGTTGAGAAAGATACGACCTCGAACGCGAGTCCGCGATGTAGAGGCTGCCTTTCTTCTCCCCGAAATTTATTTCTAAGAATTGTAAAGAAGTATCTTTAGCCGCTATTTGCGTGACTACAAGATATTCCTTTTGATTTGGCCGAGATTAAAAGGACTTGACACCAACGCGAGACTGCGATGGTCAGGCACCCTTTTGATTTCACTTTGTCAAGCCAGTCTAGATAGAAATCGAGCCTCACTCCTCATGTGTATGTCGTTGTGATTGCCATGGTTCAAGGAAAGGTATATATTCTATCCCTGCTCATTTCATTATGCAGCCTACTAATTCAATTGATTTGTTACTGTTAAACCACTCGTTGATTGCAGTCTATAGACAAGGAATACGTTTATTATGGAGCTTGTCCATGAAAATAAGCAACTCCAAGAAACTGTAGATTCTCCATTGTCTATGGCATGAGCATCTAGGAAGGGCGCCCTTTTTGTTAAAAGCCCATTTTTATATATTTTCCCATGTAATTATGTCCAGGGGTTTTGATTTTCGTCCTTAAAAGTATTTTTGGGATGTACTAATCTTAATATAACTCGGGTAGCTTTTTGTACTTTAAATAAAAATTTTTGCCCCTTAAAGACACCATCGAGGCCTTCGGCCCAGTGGTATCCGGGGATGTAAGCGTCACGGTCCGAGGCGACCGGGGTTCGAACCCCGGGGACGCCGCCTGTAATGTAATATTAATAAAAAACCCTTTTTGTTTATTTTTTCTTTGCAAATAAAGAAAATATATAATAATATTATGACTAAGTCATAAAATGCTTCTTTATTGGGCATTATACTTATTTATTTCAACGTTTTCACAGGTGGCTATAAAAAATGGCCGAAGAAAACGTCCGTCTCAATGCTATGGAGGACGAAATGAAGCTGGTCCTCAACGCGATCCAAAATCTCACAAAGCAGGTAGAATCCATTCAGAGCAAGCTCATGCCCATGCCTGCAGCAGTTGAAGTGGTATTACCACCACCATCTACTGGAAAAGATAAAGCCTCCGCTAGCGACAGCCAAATGCCTCCGCTAGAAGACGATCCGCTTCCCCTTGCTGTCAAAAAGCCTGATCCTGAAGCTGTACCGATGACAGAGCAGGACAAACGCCTTACAAAGGTCGAGGAGATGCTGAAACAACTCCAAGGTCCGGAACATGCTGTCCCACTCGACCTGTCTATATACAGACGGGTCAAAATACCAGAAAAGTTCAAGATGCCAGAATTCGAGAAGTATGATGGCACTTCATGCCCCAGACATCATCTGCACATGTATCATGTACGGCTGACCCAGTACGTTGACAATGAACCCCTCATGATCTAGACCTTTCAAGCGAGTTTGACGGGTCCAGCTTTGACATGGTATATGTCGAAAGATGTGGATACTTTTAAGTCTTAGGATGATGCTGCTGATGCATTTCTTAAGCAATATCAATTCAACCTAGACGTCACCTTTACCCGTGACGATCTAGAACGTGCTGGGAAGAAAAAGAGCGAGTCCTTCAAGGAGTACGCCACCAGATGGAGAAACTTGGCCGCCCAGGTTACCCCACAACTCACTGATCAGAAACAAGTGAAGTTGTTCATAAAGTCGCTTCCGTACGAATACAGACACCGACTGGTTGGTGCCACTGCTGAATCCCTTAATCGTCTTGTTCCTGTGGGCGAACGAATTGAAATGGGATTACGTGAGGGGTGGTTCACAGACCCCACTTCCACAAGTAAGAAACTCGGCATGAAGAAGGAGAAAGAACCCCCGACAGATGCAGATGTTGCATACACCCAAACTGTTCGTCCTTCCCCAATGGTTCAGATAAGCAGTAGGCAGCCATCGGTCTCAGGCCGCAAGCTGCCCCAAAGGCGAAACAACAAAAAGCAATTCACGCCACTTCCTTTGCCTATGTCTGAGATCCTACCTATTCTCCTGGAAAAGAGATTGCTTGCCAAAGAGCCAAAGCGTGAAAATCCTGAGCATTTCCCCAACTACGACCCCTCCAAGGCATGTGATTATCATTTGGGTGAAATAGGACATTCCGTCAATGACTATGTGATCCTGAAAAATAAGGTCCAGAAATTGTTGGATGCAAAAATGTTTTCATTCCGCAATGCACCATCCGAGCAAGCAGGAGGCGCAGATGTCGTCATTGAGTAAACCGAAGACTTAATTTTCCTCCCTTAGAATAGAAGCATATTTAATAGTTTGAATACTCCCATGTGGGAGCTTTTCTTGCTTTCTAAAGTCTTAGCTATCTTCTAATATTTCAGTTTTCTGAATTTGTGATTATGCTTGGAATTTCAGTACTGTAATTTCCATTCCAACAAATGTAATTCGGCTGTATTATTCAAAAGAATTACAAATATTTTATTTTGAGGGCCTGAGGAAGTATCCCAAACTGGCCCGTTGATGATATCCAGCCATATAAAGGAAGGTGTTCTGAGACTCGGGCTTCCTCATGCTTCCTTGTTTTTAAGCTTTTGAAAATAAAACGTGTGTTTTATCATTTTTCAAAAATGCAAAAAAGAACAGTGGTGGAAAAACGTGCATGCTCATAACCCTGTTTTGTTTTTCTAACTTGATCACTTCGTGTCTCAGAGCATACTCCTTTTTGATTTGTTATTACAAAAAGGACATTTGGAAATGGCACAAACTGAAGAACACTGGTAATGCTACCAGACCAACTCATTTGATAGACGCAGTCCGAGTAAAGATCAGCCGGCCTTCAAAATGAAATATGGAACAAATCTTAGTGTGTGAGATATCAATTCCAAAAAGTCAGAGGGAGTGTTGAGTATTCCTTGATACCATGATGAGTGAAACATCATTTCATACAAAAGGCGGGGACAGATCAAGAAAAGTTTACCCATTTTGAAAGAAAAAAGGTATGTCTTATTCCTTAACAAATTTTGGAAATGACATTCCACCCCTTTTCTCTTGCAGATAATGAAATGGGGAACATGCTAGACTCTGACGTGCTAGCAAGCCGGATGGAGCACTAATGTTGGGACCTCTCAAATAAAGCATGATGAAGAAGTGCTTAATTGGAAGAGTAGACTAGGGGGCATGCAATCCCCCAGTCCATAAAAAAGGGTGTATTTCGTTCCTAAAGTTCATCCACTTTAGAATAGAAATGACACATTCTTTCCTTTTATGTAGGACCAATCTGAGTAAAGATTCTGTGCAGATAGTTGGAAAGGACTTCGCATATAACAAAATGGCGTCAAGGCCAATCCCGACAACTACAGGAGTGTCGATGGTAGTTACGCCCACATTCGTCGAAGACCTTTAAAGCAGAGATTAGCTTTGCTGCGAAGATCCCCATGCAAGCAATTGCATATGTCCTGTGCATGTCAGGAATCAGAGGATTTTCGAGAAATGCCTCAGCATGCCAGAACCGCGTTGGCACAGCATGCGCCAACAATAGGACTTTCCAACTGGAGGCACCCTTGATTATAGAGGATCTCATTCGAGCTTCGAGACCAAGAACATGGAGAAGCAGACTGAGGCAGAGAAGGCTGAACAAAGTAAAGAGGAGAAAAGACTCTACTAGCTTTGAAGAATGGAATCACTGGCATCCGAGAAAACTTAAGGAGTTGTCAGTCAAATCTCCAATGAAGGGAATCACGAAGGGTAATGTTGTATCGTTTCCAATTCCTTCCCTTTAAAAAGCCCATCTATTAACACGATCTTTCTTATTACCTTGCAGGTATGCCTTACTGTCCTAACATAGGTAAGTATCCCTTTCCCTAAATAAACTTTTCTCATAAAAGTAGAAAGAAACAAGAAGGAAGGAATAATTAAAAAATGGATACTATTTTCTTTCTCAAGTGCATTACATGTAAGAGACTCTTGCATGGTAATTTTACCTGTTTAATTCATCAATTCCATGTGAAAATTTTGACAATTCGACGAATGGTGTCGAATTGCTCTGGTGTATTGAACGAGGTGTGTCAGGATGATGAGAGGCAACCCTTGGTCTATACACATTCTCACGTACCAAACTCTTGCAAGATGAGTGAAAGAGTCTCATTTCTACAAGGTAAAGAGATTTCTCGCATAAGGTACGGTAGCCAAAGTGACGAGAGGTAGTTCATTTCTCTGTCCCATACACTACCATTGATCCTTTGCTTGACCATTTTTGAGCCCATACACTCAGAAATTCCTTTCAAATTACCCTGTCAAGAACCACCCCACATTGGGGCAGCTTGAGATAAATTAACCTCACAGGATGGATTCAAACTCAGAGGAAACAATAAAAACATCCTTTCCCTTTCGGTCACTGCCCTCATGGCTTCGACCTCGCTGTTTTCATGGAACCTGTGATCCTCGACGGAGTCCTCCAAGACAAGCACATCATCGACGGCCGGACAGTCGAGACTAAGAGGGCTTTGTCAGGAGAGAAGCAGCAAACTAATGCTTGCCTAGAATGCCAATGATATTATTGATAACAGTGATGTTTTCACTGAGCAAGACAAGAAAGATGAAGAGTTTGTAATATCTAAAATTTTCTATGATCATCCGCTGCAACAGCTCGCACAAGGCGAAAAGATGTATAGAAATTTTCTTGCTTTCACTTGCATTCTTTGAGTGTTTTTATTGCAGATGAACCCTCGCGATAATTGAAGTGCCCCAGGATGATGAAGAGCAATTTTTCTTCTACCCCATACACTTATATCCTTTGCTAGCCCAATTGAGCCGACAATTTCATTTCGTACGAACCCCATTGGTGATCGTCCTCCACACCGGGGCAAGACAAAAATCACCACAGTTTGAGCATCATGGTCTCAAGTACCGAATGAAGATGAAGACTCCAAGAGCCTAAAAACATTATTCCGTTCAATCTTGTTCAGGCTAGTCCTGACAACACCAAAAGAACAGCACAAAAAAAAATGCTGAAAAACAGGGGCATGAAAAAGCAGTGTGCCTGGTAAAAGCAAGGCCAATGCCCATGAATAAAAAAAAAGAAATGGAGAAGAAGAAAAACGATGAAAAAGATGAGAAGAAAGAAGTTCTTATTTTCTGGATAATGTGCTCCCAAATACCTCAAAGTTGTTAAGTGGTGGAGAATAGACAACCCCAAAAGGTCTGCACTTGAGTTCTCCTTTCACACAAATTCCTACTTTAGAAACTCTATCTTGGCAAAGATCTGCTACATGACAGATAAAATGATGTCCAGAAAAATGCTTGACACAGAAGCTCCGCAAGGAAAAGTTGTTAAAGATGCTGAAACACAAGATTGCCC
Source organism: Syzygium syzygioides (assembly GCA_031216285.1). Taxonomy (NCBI): domain Eukaryota; kingdom Viridiplantae; phylum Streptophyta; class Magnoliopsida; order Myrtales; family Myrtaceae; genus Syzygium; species Syzygium syzygioides. Next base: position 11,578,340 of record CM062249.1, read on the forward strand.
GGGGAGTCTTCCAAAAGGGTCCTGACGGTGGAAAAGAAGACTGGTGACAATGTCAAGAAGATCACCAATTCTCACCCTTACACACATTTTTTAGCCCAACGATCATTTCGTTCCTCATCCCATAAACCAAACCCACGTTACATCCCTCATGAAGTCTCTTTTGACTGGGGCATTTGAATTAACGCGAGATTTCAAATGTTTATAAACAACGCTCGAGGAGGTGCGAGCAAGACTATTTTTATCTCGTTTTGCAGGGTTTTTGACTTGTAAACCCGGAGATAATTGCAGAATATTTTCTTTCATGGTCTTGACTTGAACAGTCACCTTTGTTAAGCCATTGACCAAGCCTACAATACGACCCTGAAGAAGACATCTCAGATTGGCAGTGTCATACCGCTTGCGAGAAAACTCAGACCCTTGTTGATGTGATAGCGGTCAGATTGAGTGTTTTCGACGTTCCCGCATCAATGGACGGGACAAACAGCCCTTTTCGATGAGAGCGAGTGGAAAGTCCTCTCTGACTGAAAGTCACTCGTTCATCATGTCGAGAAAGTCCACCTTGCGAAAAATTATCTTGATTAACCCTCGGTGGATTTTTGGTGATGCAAACATGGTAAAAATCATCATGCATGAACCCTCAAATGCACACTCTGAAATAGCCCAGCTTGTCTATCTCTGATGAATGCATGCATATTTGTGCTAATCATCTTTGACAGCCCAGAGTTTTAATCCCCAGTGATAGAGTACAAAATTCGGGCAGTGGAAAAGCCCTCATTAACATCCCAAGAGAGATGCCCCGAAAGAGGCTGGTTATTTAGCAGATGATACATCAAACCTCCGGGAATGTGCCCAGGTAAGTACATTCTACCATTACCAGATTTCAAAATCATCAGATTTCTTTTCAAACTACCCAGAAGATAAATCGAGCGTTGCTTTGAAAATGAAATGCATCTTGACTAACTGGTCAAGATATTTCGTACAATATTCAAGAATAGCTTCAATTGTCTATTCCTCCAATGAATGCATATGTGTTTGCACAAAGAAAAACTTGTCTGACAGGAGACATACCCTTAAGAGGCAGGAACGTATCCAGGTAAGTATATTCTACCCATGCATGGTTCCAAAAATCCATGTACCTATAATTGTTATGGTACCCTTTGAACATTGGATTGACTCCTCTGTTCATCCTTTTGAGCATGGAACTGACTCCCTCTGTTCACATCAAACCCTCGGGCGAGGACCCCGAGGTGCTCATCATTTGAGCTTTCCAAGACCTGATGGCGAGGACCCAGCAGGCATTAAATCCTCAGGCGAGGACCCTGAGGTGCTCATTGTTTGAGCTTTTTAAGACCTGATGGCGAGGACCCACCAGGCAAACCAAATCCCCGGGCGAGAACTCCGAGGTGCTCATCGTTTGAGCTTTTCAAGACCTGATGGCGAGGACCCACCAGGCAAACCTTCAAAATCCTTGGGCAAGGACCCCTAGGTACTTTGGCAAAACAATCTCCAGTCAAGGCGACCGAAGAAAGGTTCGGGTCCTAGACAAACAAAATCCAGTCAGTCAAGGCGACCGAAGAAAGGTTCGGGTTCTAGACAAAAACAATCTCTAGTCAAGGCGACCGAAGAAAGGTTCGGGTCCTAGACAAACAAAATCCTCGTCAAGGCGACCGAAGAAAGGTTCGGGTCCTAGACAAACCATTTTCCCCGTCAAGGCGACCGAAGAAAGGTTCGGGTCCTCGACACACAATATCAACTATCTGGAATTACTCTACCCTTCGGCAAGGTAAGTAGCCCCAGGTAAGTTTTTATTTGCTTTAGCATGCATCATCTTATTACATCATAAAAATGAGACTCAAGGTCTCGCAAAAAAAATAACATTCATTGAACATGCATGGGTCAAATTTAGGTGTCATTTTATCTTTGAATGTAACCTCTACGAGTTCAATCTCAGCGAGCTCAATCTCTACGAGCTCACCTTCAAAGAGGGGCAGCTGTTGACACCTATTTTTAATTTGCCCAAAATTAATTATGCAAAATTTAGGAATTAATTTTTTAATTCCTAAAACAAAAAATATTTCTATTTAAATGCATTGCATGTAGAAATTAGGCACATTTCATATTATTAATGCTTATTAGAGTTTTGTAAAAATTATAATTAAAAAAAATAATTAAAAAAATTAAAAATGTAAATTAACTACTTAATTGATTAATTAGTTAATTTAAAAAAAAGAGAAAAAATCAAGTCTGGCCGGGTTTGGGCCGGACTGACCCGGCCCGTTCCTTTTTCCCCCCCCCCTCGCGCGACCCACTCTTCTTCCTATTTTCTTCTTTCTCCCCTTTGTGCTGGCCCAACCCGCTTCTCCCCTTTTTCTTCTTTTTCTCTCGCTCGCGACTGGGCCTAGCCCAGCCCAGCCCACCGCTTCTCCTCCTTCCCCACGCGCGACCGTCGCTGTCCACGCTCTCTCGCCCCTGTTCGCCCCTGCTTCACGTCGTCACGCCGACGCACGGCGGCGCTGCCCTTCGTCATCGTCGTCATCTGGTCAGAGGAGTCCCGGGGAAGCACGTGAACGGGACTGGCCTTAATGGCCAGTCCCATTCGCCCCGGATTTCCGGGCTCTCCCCCCTCTCTCTCCCTCTCTGCCATTGCCAAACTGACGCTCCCCCCTCTGCACAGGCCTATGGCCGCGGATTTCGCGGGGCATAGGCCGGTGCAGGCCGTCGTCAGCCGACGTCGGGGAGCGGAACAGTGGCCCTCGATCACTATAGAAGGCCAGAGAGAGAGAGAGAGGCGGGCTGGCCATTTTTGACACAGAGAAACAGAGAGAGAGTGAAAAAGAGAGAGAAACGAAAGGAAGAGGGAGACTGAGCGAGACAGAGAGGCCGAGAACTCTTCCGGCGACCGCCGTGCTCGTACCGCGACCATAAAAGACCAGAGAAAGTGAGAGAGAGGCCTCCGGTCGGCCATTTTCCAGAAAAACAGGGAGGGAGAGAAACCGAGAAAAATAGAGAGAGGAAGAGACACAGAGAAACAGAGAGAGAGGGAAGAGAGGGATTCGAGGTCGTCGGCCGGAGCAGAGCCCGCAGCCGCCGGAGGACACCCAGCCGCCCTGTCAACCGATGAACACCCCACGGCTGAGTCCCCGTCTCTGTTTTCCCCTGTTTCGACGTCCGGTGCGGCCGGGACTCGCGCCGGTCACATCGCGCGATTCCCGGCCCGTGCCGTCGCCGATCCTGGTCCCCACACGCAGCCGAACGCCAGCTGCAGCCGTCGGAGCTGACCGTGTCGCCGGAGGAGGTCGAAATCGATCAATTTTCGCCGCGCCCGCCAGGTACTCGACCCAATGCCCCAGAGAGTCCCGAGGTTAGTTTGGTCGCCGGCAGGCGAACCGGCGGCCGGACGGTGACCCAGGCAGTCCGCGACGCTGGTGGCGGTCCCAGGGGCCGTTCCGAGGGGCAGCGCCGGCCTGGGTCTGCCGGCGGGCGGCCAATTTTGGCCCCGCCGGCGCCCTCTCCCCGCGGGTCCTTGAGTTCGGGTCAGACCCGACCCGAATCAACCGATCCGACCCGGTCAACTCCCGGGTCGGATCCGTTGACTCGGGTCAGTTCTGATCCGACCCGGTCAACGACCTGGTCGGATCCGTTGACCTGGGTCGGATCCGACCCGATTCGGATCAATCGAATCGACCCGGGTCAACGTCCGGGTCGGGTCCGTTGACCCGGGTCGGACCCGACCCTGCTGATTTTATATTATATTATTTTTATTTTTTAAAAAAAATATATAATAATATTAAAAAAATTAATTAAATTTAAAAAAATTTAAAAAAAAGTTTTTTTTTTCTTTTTCTTCTTACGTTTTTTTTAAATTAAAAAAAATTTCAAAAAAAAATTATAAAAATTATAAAAATTTATTTTTATTTTCTTATTTCTTTTTTTTTATCCCGATTTTTTTTCCAAAAAAAAAATTCCGAAAAAAAAAAAATTTTTGCATGACTTATCGGGGTGTTCTAATCTTTTATAATTAGGCATGTTGTTATTTTATTTAAATTAAACAAGTCTGAAATCGCACGGTAATTTGTTGCATGTTTTATTATTACCGCCGTGTTATTGTGCATGTTTTTAATACAATTGCCTAAGTTATTGTGTTTCTGAATGTCATCTGACTTAGTTAAGGTTAGAACCTTAGGCTGCATGAATTATTGTGTTCTTGACTGCTAATCGCTTCTGATTACGCACTCGCTTGATCACCTCACATGTTAGGAGAAAGGTCCTAAAATCAATCCAAACTGCTTGATAAATATTTTCAAAAAATGAACAGGGTAAAATGGTACCGAAAGGGCATTAGTTATCCAACTAGTGTAACCAAGTCCCCGAACTCGGTTAATTTCTGGTTCGTAGGAATAAGGTGATTCTCCCGTCATCTTATTTGGGTTTCTAATCTACCCACCCCAAATTGATTAGTGGCGACTCCTGCATGTAAATCACCCACATATTAAAAAACTTAAACCCTAAGTCGTGATATGGTATGGGCTTGGGAGAGCCCGAGTTAAGTCCTGAACCTAGATTTAGCACGTACCAGGCAAGCCCCCCTGGTCTTTACATGTTGTCCAAACAGGGGCTCGGGAGTTCGGTCGTGACAGTGTATACATGTGTACTAGATTTCAATCGAATCCTAAGGAATCATATCTTACTGCTGTTAAAAGAATCATTAAGTGTATTGGTACTTATCCTAAGCTATGATTATGGTATTCAAAGAAATATAAATTTATGCTTTTTGAATATTCAAATGCTGACTTTACTGATGTCGAATTGATGGAAAAATCTCTTTAGGAACATGTCAACTGATGGGGTGCATGTTGGTATCATGGTTTTCCAAAAAGCAAAACACAGTTGCACTTTCAACAGATGAAGCAGAGTATGTAGCACTTGGAGGTTGTTATACTCAAATTCTATGAATGAAGAAGTAGCTTAGTGACTTTGGAGTTGCAAAATCCAGTGTCGCAATCAAGTGTGACAACACCAATACTATCAACTTGACAAAGAATCACATCCTTCACTCTAGAGTAAGCATATTGAAATCAAGCATCCTTTTATTCGCAATCATGTGCATAATAGTGATATTAACATCCAGTTTGTTAATTCAAAACATCAATTAGCCTATATAATCACCGAACCTTTAGAAAATAATGCATTTGAATATATTCGAAGTGAATTGGGTATTACTAAACCATTTGCTTAAGTTGGATATGAGCAAACAAGTGGTCATATCCAAGTATTAACGGTGATGATATCCAAGAAAAAACTGCAAACTCATGATCATATCCAAAGTCAACTTGCAGACAGGTGATTATATTCGATACCAAGTAACTATATCCTTAATGTCAAATGAGTTTATATTTCTTTCTAGTTTTGCCAAAAAAAATATCAAATCAAATACAAAATGACAGTAAAATCCAAACCAAAAATAAAATAAAATAAAATAAAAAATCAATCGAAAATCGAAAATCGAAAATCAAAAATCAAAAATCAAAAATCGAAAAAAGGAAGGAAAAAAACAAAGAAAGTCCAAAAGCAAGAGAGGAAAATAATCAGAAATATTTCATATGGTTTTGAGACGCAAGGCTCATTGTCAAAATTAGGCATCATCTTTAGTCTTTAAAAAGAGGGGCAGCTATTAGAACCTGAATTTTCTCGACTAGTATCCCAAAGAATCTTATTAAATATGAAAAATTGCAAAAATTTGGGTCAGCCTAGTGTAGCTAGAACTGACCCAACCTCTTAGGCCTAGTCGGATAAAGCTCGGCTCGATCCGACCTTGAATCGCGTTTTTTTCTCTATAGTAGAAAATTTTCGTGCCACGTGGTGCCTCCTTGTTGGCTCAAATCCTCACCATTGTGAGCTTGCCACTTGTTACCGCGTTACTAACACCCTAAATAAATTTTAGGTTATTCCACTTTTGGTAGAGGTGGCTGGCAAGTGCAGGGCATAAAAGGACGAAAGGTAGCTCCATATGAAAGGAAAAGTTACGGACATTTGAAATGGGGTCTCTATGGAAAAAAAATAAAAAAGAATGGCATGTCGTTTTCCTTTCGCTCTCGGCCAGACAAACCCCTCACTCCTCGATTGCACCTAACCAGCCGTCTCCACCGCCCTCACTCAACGACCTCTAGCCGACATCCTCAACCTTACAACCTCACTTTCCCGGTCCCCACATCATCGGTGAGTTTCTTTTTTGGTTTGAGCTTCCCTTGCCCCAAGGATCTCGGCTCGGAGACATTGAGGCGATCGGCAATATCTAAATTAGTTTCAAGCTTACTCACTAGCCGCCACCTCCAAGCCAAGTAGCCCCCACGTTCGAACACTTGTTCCGTGAACCTGTTTCGCCTTGCCTTGTTTTCGTTGAGTTGGAAGCCAATGTTTGTTCTTTCCGGTCTGTGCTTATGCTAGGTTTTAATGAGCTAATGTTTTCAATCTCATGCATCCCTTACTAATATTTTTTTGAGTTTGAATGAGGGCTCGAGCTCTCAATAGGTCGATACCCCTTTTTGATCTGCCTCTGCCACTCGTTCGAGAATGTCTCAACCAAATCCGTGTTTTTTCTTCTCTAGTCATGGTTTCGTTTCCTTGAGCATAATTTGGTGGAGATAGGATGTTGACAAGCGGCGGCCAGCGATTGTCGCTAACAAGAAGGAGGGTGGATGAGGAGGCTGGTTGCTTGGCCGAGCCAAGCTCTCGACCAAGTGTAGGGTTGGCCAAACTATCTCCACCGAGCGTAAAGCTGGTTGAGTCGGGTCTTAGCCAGATGGAGGGCTAGCCGAAGTCGAGGCCTGCCGGATCAACCTTAAACAAAGCTGAACTAGGTCTCAGTTTGGACCAGCCCTAGTCAAGGCTTGGTACGGGCTTAGATTAGGAAATAGGAATTGGGCTGGGGTGTTAGTTTTGGGCTTGGCAAGAGTGGGTCTTGATTAGATTATGATCATTTTTTGAGCCTAGTTCGAGCGAAGGCCTAGGTCGGTGGGACTAGAGCTCGGCCCTTACCCAGACCAGGCCTGAGGGCTTGACTTGGGTCCGGCCTTATTTTTTTATTATATTTTTAAAATATATATTAATTTTTTAAAAAATAAATAAATATTCAAAAAATAGCTTAGAAATAGGTCTTGACCAAGTTGTGTGATTTTAGCATTAGATTTAGCTTAGTTTTTTAAGTCAACGCAACATTTAGTTTATGGATTTTTGTGTTTTCCTTTAATAAGTTTAAACTTAGTTTAGGTAAGAAAGTGAACTTGTTCCAAATTCAACTCATGGGGACCATGTCCTAGGGTTTATAACATGGCCATGTATATTCTTTGCCCGACTTGTATCGGGTTTTCTTTTCTGCACTTTTTTTAAAGTCTTTTTGATGCTCGAGTGTTTCTTTATTGCACCGCATTTAAATAAATTGCTTGTTAATTTCTCTTCTAGACGGTTATGCCAAGTTTAGAATCGTAATGAACCCTACAAAAACATTTGCATGCTCATTTAGCAACTTTGATACCCTTAAGGCTTGTGACCACTTAGATGAACAACCTTAAAGTGAGTGGTACTGCAAAGGCGTAATAGAAATATTAGCATAATCAAGTTCACGTGCTTAGAATCTTTGGTTGCGTACGAAATTAGGCGAACCTCCCATGTCTCGTTTGCTTTTTAGCCGAACCCAAATGGCTAGTGGCAACTCTTAGAAATACATAGCTTGTTAAAGAATCGTAAAATATCTAACATTGTGCGAGGCATGGGCTTGGAAGAGCTCGCGTATAATTGAGGGCTGTCAGCCTGACTTAGGCAATTTCCCTAAACCTCATTTCTTTTTCCCCCAACAGAAAAAGAGGGTTGCGACAGTGACTCTTTCGACATGTGAAGCTGAATATGTACCAATATCTTCATGTGTTTCTCAAGCAATATGGTTGAGAAAACTACTCACATAAATTTATATGGAGCAGAAGAAAGCAGCAGAGATTTTTGTTGATGATAATTATAATAATGCTTTGGCGAAAAATCCAATTTTTCCATGAACGAACCAAACATTTCGATGTTTGATATCACTTCATTTGAGAACAAGTGAGAGAGAAGGAAATGAAATTTCACATGTGAAGACAAGAGATCAAGTAACAGATATTTTTACTAAACCTCTCAAGATTGAAGCCTTTCGGAAGATTAAGAGTTTGCTTGGTATGATTGATCAGATAGAATTTGGTATAAGGGAGATTTTGTTGACACCTATTTTTAATTTGCCCAAAATTAAATGCACAAAATTTAGGAATTAATTTTTTTAGTTCCTAAAACAAAAAAAAATTTCTATTTAAATGCATTGCATGTAGAAATTAGGCATATTTGTGTTAATATGGTCTATTAAAATGTTAATTAAAAAAATCTCAAAAAAATATAATAATAATAATTTTAAAAAAAGGAAAAAGAAAAAAACCGAGTCGGGCCGGGTCGGAGCCGGGCCAATTCGGCCCCTTTCCTTTTCTTTTCTTCCCCCCCTCCCCGCGCGGCCCAGTTCCTCTTTCTTCTTCCCTTTTCTTTTTTTTTTCTCTCGCGGACCCAGCCCGCTTTTCTTTCTTTTTCTTATTCCCCTAGCCGGCCCAACCTAGCTCCCCCTCTTTTCTCTCCCACGAGCGGTCTGGGCCCAGCCCAGCCCAGCCCCTTCTTCTTCTTCCTTCCTCCCCACGCGCGAGCAGTCCCTTTCTCTCCCCTGTCCTCCCCTGTTCACGTCGTCACGCCGACGCACGGCGGCGCCGCCCCTCGTCATCGTCATCAGTGGGCCAGAAGAAGCTCGGCCGAGCACGCCACAGGGACTGGCATTAATTGCCAGTCCCTTCTCCCCTGTTTCCCGCTCTCCCTTTCTCTCCCCTGTCCTCCCCTGTTCACGTCATCACGCCGACGCACGGCGGCGCCGCCCCTCGTCATCGTCATCAGTGGGCCAGAAGAAGCTCGGCCGAGCACGCCACAGGGACTGGCATTAATTGCCAGTCCCTTCTCCCCCGTTTCCCGCTCTCTCTCTCTCTCTCTCTCTCTCTCTCTCTCTCTCTCTCTCTCTCTCTCTCTCTCTCTCTCTCTCTCCCTCTCATCTTTGCTCTTCTTCAGCCGCAGCAGTGACGCCTCCCCTGCACCGGCCTATGGCCGCGGTTCGCGAGCCTAAGCCAGTGCAGGCCGTCGTCATGCTAACGAGGAAGCACAGTATCGTCGTCGCCAGCCTATAAAAGGCCAGAGAGAGAGAGAGGGGGGTTGGCCATTTTTTCACAGAGAACATAGAGAGAGACTGAGAGAGAGAGAACTGAGAAAAGAGAGAAAGAGACAAAGAAACCATGGTCGTCAGCCGGAGTAGAGCCAGAAGCGTTGCCGTTGCCCTCAGATCAGCCGGAGGTCCCCCCCCAGACGCGTCGCCGACGGTGAGAGTTCCCCTCGGTTCCCGGTGCCCTGTTTTGCTCTATTTTTTCTACTCGGTTTGGCCGGGACTCACGCCTGCCGTGTCGCGTGAATCCCGGCCCATGCCAACGCCGGCCCCAGTCTCCGATCTCCGTCGGAGATGGGCCGTGGCCGCCAGAGCTGATCTAGCCGCCGGGGGAGGTCAGAATAGGCTGATTCCCTTCATGCCCCCCGAGTGCTCGACGAAATGCCTCAATCAAACACGTTTTTGTTTCATCGCCGGCCGGTGAACGACGGTCCTACGGCGGCTTCAGGTAAGTGGCGTAGCTTAATGGAGGTCCTAGGTGGGTGTTTCGGGAGCGTCGCCGATCTGGGTCGGCCGGCGGACGACCAATTTTGGCTCTGCCGGCGACTTCCCCCGCGAGTTTATGAAATTCGGGTCAGACACGACCCAAATTAACAGATCCGACTCGGGCAACTCCCAGGTCAGATCTGTTGACTTGGGTCGATTCCGATCCGACCCGGGTCAACTCCCGAGTTGGATCCGTTGACCCGGGTCGGACCCGACCCAATTCGGATCATCTGATCCGACCCGGGTCAACGTCCGGGTCGGGTTCGTTGACCCGGGTCGGACCCGACCCGTATGGTTTATATATTATATTATTTTATTATTTTATTAAAAATAAAAAAAATTTAAAAAAATTTAAAAATTAAAAAATTAAAAAAAAGGTTTTCTCTTCTCCTTTTTCTTTTTTGTTTTTTTAATTTAAAAAAATTTTAAAAAAAAATTTTTCTTTTCTTCTTCTTTTTCTTTTTTTGATTTTTTTAAAAAACTTTAAAAAATTAAAAATTTATTTTAAAAAATATATTTCCTTTTTCTTTTTCTTATTTCATTTTTTTATTTTTTTTTATTTTTTTTCAAAAAAAATTTAAAAAAAAATTAATTAAAAAAATATTTTTTTATGTAACTTATCTGAGTGTTTTAATCCTCTATAATTATGCATGTTGTTTTATTTAAATTAAACAAGTATGAAATCGCTCGGTAATATGTTGCATGTTTTACTATTATCATTGCGTTTTTAGTATGCATGTTTTTTAATACAATTACATGAACTGTTGTGTTTCTGAGTGTCATCTGACTTCGTTAAGGTTAGAATCTTAGGCTGCATGAATCGTTGTGCTCTTGACTGCTAATCGTTTCTGATTATGCACTCACTTGATCATTTCACATGTTAGGAGAAAGGTCCTAAAATCAATCCAAACTGCCTGATAAATGTTTTCAAAAAATGAACAGGATAAAATAGTACCGAAAGGGCATTAGTTATCCAACTAGTGTAACCAAGTCCTCGAACTTAGTTAATCTCTGGTTTGCAGGAATAAGATGATTCTCCCGTCATCTTATTTGGGTTTCTAATCGACCCACCCCAAATCAATTAGTGGCGACTCCTGCATGTTAATCACCTACATGTTAAAAAACTTAAATCCTAAGTCGCGATACGGTATGGGCTTGGGAGAGCCCGAGTTAAGTCCTAAACCTAGCCTTAGCACGTACCAGGCGAGCCCCCCTGCTCTTTGCATGTTGTCCAAACCAGGGCTCAGGAGTTCGGTCGCGATAGACTGGCGACTCCGCTGGGGACCACATTTTCTAAAGCGGACTTAAGCCAAAATTTTTTACCCTGTTCAAAATAATTTTTGTTTGGCAGCAAGGACTCCAGGTATGACCCTGACAATAAGGTGTTATTTGTTCTTGCAGGTTCGAATTGATTGTTTATAAATTATTGTGCATGCTTTAATGATTTAGCACTACACTATTACACACACAACCACGCTGCCGGACTTGGGCCGCAATAGGGCATTTTAGGATGGTGTTAAGAAAGATATGATCTCGAACGTGAGTCCGCGATATAGAGGTTGCCTTTTTTTTCCCCAAAATTCATTTCTAAAAAATCGTAAAAAATTATCTTTAACCGCTATTTGCGTGACTATAAGATATTCCTTTCGAGTTGGCCGAGATTTAAAGGACTTGACACCAACGCGAGGCTGCGACGGTCAAGCACCCTTTTAATTCCATTTTGTTAAGCCAGTCTAGATAGAAATCGAACCTCACTCCTCATGTGCATGTTGTTGTGATTGCCATGATTCAAAGAAAGGTATATATTCTATCCCTTCTCATTTTATTATGCAGCCTATTAATTCAATTGATTTATTATTATTAGGCCACCCGTTGATTGTATTCTATACACGATGGGAAGAACTGATGCCTAATTTTTCTCCACTCCTAAGAAAATTTTTGGCACAGAGGGACTGACGAGACAAGGGATACGCTTATTGCGAAGCTTGTCCGTGAAAATAAGCAGCTCCGAGAAAACTGTAGCTTTCCCATCGTTTATAAAATGAGCATCCGGGAAAAGCGCCCTTTTTGTTAAAAGCCTCTTTTTGTCTATTTCCCTAGTATTTTATGTTTAGGGGTTTTGATTTTCTTCCTTAAAAGTGTTTTTAAGTTGTACTAATGTTAATATGACTCGAGCTACTTTTTATGCTTTAAACAAAAATTTTTTCCCATTTATGATACCACTGCGGCCTTTGGCCCAATGGTATCCGGGGATGAGCGAAAACAGTCCGAGGCGACCGAGGTTCGAACCCTGGGGACGCCACCTGTAATGTTTTTTTTTTTTTGGTAAGGTAAGAATTTATAAAAACCCTTTTTGCTTATTTTTTCTTTGCAAATAAAGAAAATATGTAATAATATTATGACCAGGTCATAGAATGATTCTTTATCAAACATTATGCTCATTTATTTCAACGTTTTCGCATGTAGTTATAAAAAATGGCCGAAGAAAACGTCCGTCTCAATACCATGGAGGACGAAATGAAGCTGGTTCTCAATGCGATCCAAAATCTCACAAAGCAGGTGGAATCCATTCAGGGTAAGCTCACGCCCACGCCCACGCCCACGCCTGCAGCAGTTAAGGTGGTGTTATCACCACCGTCCACTGGAAAAGACAAAACCTCCGCTAGTGATAGCAAAATGCCCCTACTAGATGACAATCCACTTCCTCTCGCCATTATGAAGCCTGAATTTGAAGCCGTACTGATGACAGAACAGGACAAACACCTTGCAAAAGTTGAAGAGATGCTGAAATAGCTACAAGGCCCGCAGCATGTTATTCCACCTGACCTGTCTATATACAAACGGGTCAAAGTACCAGAAAAGTTTAAGATGCCAGAGTTCGAGAAATATGATGGCACCCCATGCCCCAGACATCATCTGCACATGTATCATGTGCGGATGACTCGGTACGTAGATAATGAACCCCTTATGATTTAGACTTTTCAGGCAAGTCTGACTGGACCAGCTTTGACATGGTATATGTCAAAAGATGTCGATGCTTTTAAATCATGGGACGATGCTGCTGATGCATTCCTCAAGCAATATCAATTCAATCTCGACGTCACTTTTACTCGTGATTATTTGGAACACGCTGAGAAGAAAAAGAGCGAGTCCTTCAAGGAGTACGTCACCAGATGAAGAAACTTGACCGCCCAGGTTACCCCACAACTCACTGATCATGAACAAGTGAAGTTGTTCATAAAGTCACTTCCGTACGAATATAGACATCGACTGGTTGGTGCCACTGCTGAATCCCTTAATCGTTTTGTTTCTATGGGTGAACGAATTGAAATGGGATTACATGAGGGATGGTTCACAAACCCCACTTCCACAAACAAGAAACTCGGCATGAAGAAGGAAGAAGAACCCCTGACAGATACGGATGTTGCATACACCCAAACCATTCGTCCTTCCCCAATGGTTCAGATGGGCAGTGGACAGCAACCGGCCTCAGGTCGCAAGCCGCCCCAAAGGCGAAATAGCAAAAAGTAATTCACGCCACTCCCTTTGCCTATGTCTCAGATCCTGCTTGTTCTCCTGGAAAAGAGATTGTTTGCTAAAGAACCAAAGCGTGAAAATCCTAAGCATTTCCCCAACTACGATCCCTCTAAAGCGTGTGATTATCATTTGGGTGAAACGGGACATTCCATCGATGACTGTGTGGTCCTAAAAAATAAGGTCCAGAAATTGTTAGATGCGAAGATGTTTTCATTCCGCAACGCACCACCCAATCAAGCAGGAGGCGCGGATGTCGTCGTTGAGTAAACTGAAGATTCAACTTTCCTCCCTTAGAATAGAGGCATATTTAATAGTTTGAATCCTCCCCTATCTGAGAGCTTTTCTTGATTTCTAAAAATCTCAGCTGTTTTTTAAGATTTTTAGTTTTTCTGAATTTGTAATTATGATTGGAATTTCAGTACTGTAATTTCCATTCCAACAAATGTAATTCGCCTAAATTATTCAAAAGAATTACAAATGTTTTATTTTGAGGGCCTGAGGAAGTATCCCAAACCGGCCCATTGATGATATCCAGCCATGTAAAGGAAAGTGTTCTGATGCCCGGGCTTCCTCATGCTTCCTTGTTTCTAAGCTTTTGAAAATAAAACAAACGTTTTGTCATTTTTCAAAAAGACAAAAAAGAACGGTGGTGTAAAAACATGCATGCTCACAATCCTGTTTGTTTTTTCTAACTCGTTCACTTCATGTTTCAGAGCATACTCCTTTTTATTTGTTATTACAAAAGGGACATTTGGAAATGGTACAAACTGAAGAACACTGATAATGAAATGGAGAACATGCTAAACTCTGACGTGCTAGTAAGCCAGATGGAACACTAATGTTGGGACTTCTCGAATGAAGCATAATGAAGAAATGCTAAATTGGAAAGAGTAGACTAAGGGGGCATGCAATCCCCCAGTCCATCAAAAATGGTGTATTTCGTTCCTAAAGTTCATCCACTTTAGAATAGAAACAACACATTCTTTTCTTTTATGTAGGACAAATTTGAGTAAAGATTCTGTGCAAGCAGCTGGAAAGGACTTCGCATATAACAAAATGGCGTCAAGGCCAATCCCAACAACTACGGGAGTGTCAATGGTAGTCACGCCCGCATCCGTCGAAGACCTTTAAAGTAGAGATTAGCTTTGCTGCGAAGATCCCCATGCAAGCAATTGCACATGCCCTGTGCATGTCAGGAATTAGAGGATTTTCGAGAAATACTTCAGCATGTCAGAACCGCGTTGGCACAGCATGCACCGACAATAGGACTTTCCAATTAAAGGCACCCCTAATTATAGAGGATCTCATTCGACCTTCGAAACCAAGAGCATGGAGAAGCGGACTGAGATAGAGAAGGCTGAACAAAGCAAAGAGGATAAAAGACTCTGCTAGCTTTGAAGGCAAAATGGAAGAAGGGTAATCTGTATTGTTCCCAATTTACCCTTAATCATCTCACTTCTAACATAAGCTCATGTTCTTGTCAGAAGGAAATTATCGACATCCGAGAAAACTCAAGGAGTTGTCAGTTAAATCTTCAATGAAGGGAATTACGAGGGGTAATGTTGTATCGTTTCCAATTCCTATCCCTTAAAAAGCCCATTCATTAACACAATCTTTCTCATTACCTTGCAGGTATGCCTCACTGTCCCAACATAGGTAAGTATCTCTTTCACTAAAAAAAAAAACTCTTTTTCATAAGAGTAGAAAGAAATAAGAAGGAAGAAATAATTAAAGAAAATGGATACTATTTTCTTTCTCAAGTGCATTACATGGAAGGGACTCTTGCATGGTAATTTTTACCTGTTTAATTCACTAATTCCTTGTGAAAATTTTGGCAATTGGACAAGTGGTGTGGAACTACTCTGGTGTATTGAACGAGGTGTATCGGGATGAGGAGGGGCAACCCTTGGTCTATACACATTCTCACGTACCAAACTCTTGCAAGATGAGTGAAAGAGTTTCATTTCTACGAGGTAAAGGGATTTCTCGCATAAGGTACGGTAGCCAAAGTGACGAGAGGCAATTCATTTCTCTGCCCCATACACTATCATTGATCATTTGCTTGACCATTTTTGAGCCCGTACACTCAAAGATTCCTTTCAATTACCCCTGTCAAGAACCATCCCACATTTGGGCAACTTGAGGTAAATTAGCCTCACAAGATGGATTCAAACTCAGAGAAAACAAGAAAAACATCCCTTCCTTTTGATCACCGCTCCCGTGGTTTCGATCTCGTCGTCTTTACGGGTCCGATGGCCCTCGATAGAATCCTCCAAAACAAGCATACCATCGACAGCCGGACAGCCGAGGTTAAGAGGGCTTTGTCAAGAGAGAGGCAGCAAACTAATGCCTGTCCAAAATGCCAATATTGATAACAGTGATGTTTTCACTGAGCAAGACAAGAAGGATGAAGAGCTTGTAATATCTAAAACTTTCTAGGATCATCAGCTACAACAGCTCACACAAGATGAAAAGAGGAATAGAAATTTTCTTGCTCTCACTTGCCTTAATCTTTGAGTGTTTTTATTGCAAATGAACTCTCGCGATAATTTAAGTGCCCTAGGATGACGAAGAGCAGTTCTTTTTCTATCCCATACACTCATATCTTTTGCTAGCCCAATTGAACCGGCAATTTCATTTCGTACGAACCCAATTGGTGATCATCCCTCATACCGGGGCAAAGAAAAAGTCACCACAGTTTGAGCATCACGGTCTCAAGTACCGAATGAAGATGAAGACTTCGAAAGTCTAAAAATATTGTTCTGTTCAACTTTGTTTAGGCTAGCCCTGACAACATCAAAAGAACAGCAGAAAAAAAATGCTGAAGAATTGGGGCATGAAAAAGCAGTGTACCTGGTAAAAGCAAGGCCAATGCCCATGAATAAAAAAAAACAAAAAGAAAAAGAGAAGAAGAAAAACGATGAAAAAGATGAGAAGAAAGGAGTTCTTATTTTCTGGATAATATGCTCTCAAATACCTCAAAGTTATCAAATGGTAAAGAGTATACGATCCTAAAGGGTTCAAACTTGAGTTCTTCCTTGATATAAATTCCTACTTTAGGAATTCTATCTTGGCAAAGATCTGCTACATGACGGATAAAATGGTATCCAGGAAAATGCTTGACATAGAAGCTCCCTAAGGAAAAGTTATTAAAGATGCTAAAACACAAGATTATTCGGGGAGTCTTCCAGAAGGATCCTGATAGTGGAGAAGAAGACTAGTGACAATGCCAAGAGGATCACCAATTCTCACCCGTATACACATTTTTGAGCCTAACGATCATTTCGTTCCTTAACCTATAAACCAAGCCCACGTTACATCCCTAATGAAGTCTCTTCTGACTGAGGCACTTGAATTAACGCGGGATTTCAAATATTTATAAACAACGCTCGAGGAAGTGCGAGCAAGACTATTTTTATCTTATTTTGCAAGGTTCTTGACTTGTAAACCCGGAGATAATTGCAGAATATTTTCTTTCATGGCCTTGACTTAGACAGTCACCTTTGTTAAGCCATTGACCAAGCCTACATTACGACCCTGAAGAAGACCTCTCAGATTGGCAGTGTCGTACCACTTGCGAGAAAACTTAGACCCTTGTTGATATGATAGTGGTCAGATTGAGTGTTTTCAATGTTCCTGCATTAATGGACGGGACGAACAGCCTTTTTCAATGAGAGCGAGTGGAAAGTCCTCTCTGATTGAAAGTCACTCGTTCATCATCTCGAGAAAGTCCACCTTGCAAAAAAATTGTCTTGATTAACCCTCGGTGGATTTTTGGTGATGCAAACATGGTAAAATCATCATGCATGAATCTTCAAATGCACACTCTGGAATAGCCCCGCTTGTCTATCTTTGATGAATGCATGCATGTTTGTACTAATCATCTTTTACAGCTTAGAGTTTTAATCCCCAGTGATAAAATACAAAAATTCGGGCACTGGAAAAGCCCTCATTATCATCTCAAGAGAGATACCCCGAAAAAGGTTGGTTATTCAGCAGATGATGCATCAAACCTCCGGGAACGTGCCCAGGTAAGTACATTCTACCCTTACCTGATTTCAAAATCATCAAATTTCTTTTCAAACTACCCAGAAGGTAAACCGGGTGTTACTTTGAAAATGAAATGCATCTTGACTAGCTGGCCAAGATATTTCGTATGACATTCTAGAATAGCCTGAGTTGTCTATTTCTCCAATGAATGCATATGTGTTTGCATAAAGAAAAACTTGTCTGACAGGAGACATGCCCTTAAGAGGCAGGAACGTATCCAAGTAAGTATATTCTACTCATGCCTGGTTCCAAAAATTCATGTACCTACAATTGTTATGGTACCCTTTTGGTACCCTTTGAACATTAGACTAACCCCTCTGTTTACCCTTCTGAACACGGAACTGACTCCCTCTGTTTACATCAAATCCTTGGGCAAGGACCCTGAGGTGCTCATTGTTTGAGCTTTTCAAGACCTGATGGCGAGGACCCAGCTGGCAAACCATCGAATACTCGGGCGAGGACCCCGAGGTGCTCATCATTTGAGCTTTCCAAGACCTAATGGCGAGGACCTAGCAGGCAAATCATCAAATCCTCGGGCGAGGACCTCGAGGTGCTCATCGTTTGAGCTTTCCAAGACCTAATGGTGAGGACCCAACAGGCAAACCATCAAATCCTCGAGCGAGGACCCCGAGGTACTCATCGTTTAAGCTTTCCAAGACTTGATGGCGAGGACCCATCAGGTAAACCGTCAAATCCTTGGGCAAGGACCCCCAGGTACTTTGGCAAAACAATCCCCAGTCAAAGCGACTGAAGAAAGGTTCGAGTCCTAGACAAACAAAATCCAGTCAGTCAAGGCGACCGAAGAAAGGTTTGGGTCCTAGACAAACTATTTTCCCCGTCAAGGCGACCGAAGAAAGGTTCGGGTCCTCGACACACAATATCAATTATCTGGAATTACTCTACCCTTCGGCAAGGTAAGTAGCCCCAGGTATGTTTTTATTTGCTTTAGCATGCATCATTTTATTGCATCATAAAAATGAGACTCGCGATCTCGCAAAAAATAACATTCATCGCATATGCATGGGCCAAATTTAGGTGTCATTTTATCTTTGAATGTAACCTCTACGAGCTCAATCTCTATGAGCTCACCTTCAAAGAGGGGCTGCTGTTGACACCTATTTTTAATTTGCCCAAAATTAAATGCACAAAATTTAGGAATTAATTTTTTAGTTCCTAAAACAAAAAAATATATTTCTATTTAAATGCATTACATTTAGAAATTAGGCATATTTGTGTTAATATGGTCTATTAAAATGTTAATTAAAAAAATCTCAAAAAAATATAATAATAATAATTTTAAAAAAAGGAAAAAGAAAAAAACCGAGTCGGGCCGGGTCGGAGCCAGGCCGACCCGACCCCTTTCCTTTTCTTTTCTTCTCCCCACGCGGCCCAGCTTCCCCCCCCCCCGCCACGCGGCCCAATTCCTCTTTCCTCTTCCCTTTTCTTTTTTTTTTCTCTCACGGGCCCAACCCGCTTTTCTTTCTTTTTCTTTTTCCCCCGGCCGGCCCAGCCTAGCTCCCCCTCTTTTCTCTCCTACGAGCAGTATGGGCCCAGCCCCTTCTTCTCCTTCCTTCCTCCCCACGCATAAGCAATCCCTCTCTCTCCCTTGTCCTCCCCTGTTCACGTCGTCACGCCGACGCACGGCGGCGCCGCCCCTCATCATCATCGTCAGCGAGCCAGAGGAAGCTCGGCCGAGCATGCCACAGGGACTAGCATTAATTGCTAGTCCCTTCTCCCCTATTTCCCACTCTCTCTCTCTCTCTCTCTCATCTCTGCCCTTCTTCAGCCGCAGCAGTGATGCCTCCCCTGCACCGGCCTATGGCCGCGGTTCGCGAGCCTAGGCCGGTGCAGGCCGTCGTCATGCTAATGAGGAAGCACAGTATCGTCGTCGCCAGCCTATAAAAGGCCAGAGAGAGAGAGGGGGGGTTGGCCATTTTTTCACAGAGAACACAGAGAGAGACTGAGAGAGAGAGAATTGAGAAAAGAGACAAAGAGACAAAGAAACCGTGGTCGTCGGACGGAGTAGAGCCAGAAGCGTCGTCGTTGCCCTCAGATCAACCGGAGGTCCCTCTCGGACGCGTCGCCGACGGTGAGAGTTCCCCTCGGTTCCCGGTGCCCTGTTTTGCTCTATTTTTTCTACTCGATTTGGCCAGGACTCGCGCCTGCCATGTCGCGCAAATCCCGGCCCATGCCGACACCGGCCCCGGTCTACGGTCTCCGTCGGAGACGGGCCGTGGCCGCCGGAGCTGATCCAGCCGCCAGGGGAGGTCAAAATCGGCTGATTCCCGTCATGCCCCCCGAGTGCTCGACGAAATGCCTTAATCAAACCCGTTTTTGTTTCGTCGCCGGCCGATGAATGACAATCCTACAGCGGCTCAGGTAAGTGGCGTAGCTTAATGGAGGTCCTAGGTGGGTGTTTCGGGGGCATCGCCGGTCTGGGTCGGCCGGCGGACAGCCAATTTTGGCTCTGCTGGCGACTTCCCCCGCGGGTCTGTGAAATTCGGGTCAAACCCGACCCAAATCAACAAATCCGACCCGGGTCAACTCCTGGGTCGAATCTGTTGACTCGGGTCGATTCCGATCCGACCCGGATCATCCGATCCGACTCGAGTCAACTCCCGGGTCGGACCCGACCAGATTCCGATCATTTGATCCAACTCGGGTCAACGTCCGAGTCGGGTCCATTGACCTGGGTTGGACCCGAACCATCCGGTTTATATATTATATTATATTATTATTTTATTAAAAAATAAAATATTTTAAAAAAATTTTAAAAAAATTAAAAAAAAGGTTTTTTCTTCTCCTTTTTCTTGTATGTTTTTTTTAATTTAAAAAAATTTTAAAAAAAAAGTTTTTTTCTTTTCTTCTTCTTTTTCTTTTTGTGCTTTTTTTTAAAAAAATTAAAAAATTAAAAATTTCTTTTAAAAAATATATTTCCTTTTTCTTTTTCTTATTTCGTTTATTTATTTATTTATTTATTTATTTATTTATTTTTCGAAAAAAAAGTTTAAAAAATTAATTAAAAAACATTTTTTTATGTAACTTATCTAAGTTTTTTAACCCTCTATAATTATGCATGTTGTTTTATTTAAATTAAACAAGTATGAAATCGCACGGTAATATGTTGCATGTTTTACTATTACCATTGCGTTTTTAGTATGCATGTTTTTTAATACAATTGCATAAACTGTTGTGTTTCTGAGTGTCATCTAACTTAGTTAAGGTTAGAACCTTAGGCTGCATGAATCGTTGTGTTCTTGACTGCTAATCGTTTCTGATTATGCACTCGATTGATCACCTCACGTGTTAGGAGAAAGGTCCTAAAATCAATCCAAACTACTTGATAAATGTTTTCAAAAAATGAACAGGGTAAAATGGTACCGAAAGGGTATTAGTTATCCAACTAGTGTAACCAAATCCCCGAACTCAGTTAATCTCTTGTTCGTAGGAATAAGGTGATTCTCCTGTCATCTTATTTGGGTTTCTAATCGACCCACCCCAAATCAATTAGTGGTGACTCCTGCATGTAAATCACCTGCATGTTAAAAAACTTAAATCCTAAGTCGCGATATGGTATGGGCATGGGAAAGCCCGAGTTAAGTCCCAAACCTAAACTTAGCACGTACCAGGCGAGCCCCCCTGCTCTTTGCATGTTGTCCAAACCAGGGCTCGAGAGTTCGGTCGCGACAGATTGTTAGTAATTAAACCAAATTCATTGGAAGTTGCCGATCAAGCGAAGAGGTTGTCAATTTAGTAACAAGTTGTCCTTGATTACCTAGTTGTCGATTTGCAAGATTGATGTCAATGTCTGTTCGGCTTCCAAATTGGTGCACGAATTAAGAAAAGTCTTTATTGTAATGTTAGTTTCAAAAGTATGATCGTATTTTTATGCCTAGTTTAATGTTTTGTAAATTTTCAGGAATCTATCTCCTTGAAATACTAGATATAATTATGAGTCATTCAAGAGTCATGTAACAAGCTTCTATAAAGGTAAGTCTTGTGATCCATTTGATAAGGTGAAAAAAATGTGAAATAAAAATAAAAATAAGTGAAGAGCTTATTCGCCTCCTTCTCTTCTTTGAGTTGTGAGTGCTTTTCACATAAAAATTTTCCTATCAAAGAGGAATGAAAATTAACCACAATTCTTTGACTAACACGTGTTATAGCTTGCACTAACAGATAATTATCACAATAAGTAAGAAAATGCAGTGCACATCATAGTACAATTACCCACAAACTCTCGCACTAACACGTAATCAAGACATCTCTATGACACAGACCCCAGCAGAAAACCAATTTATTGCCTAGCAAGCTGACCAGCTTGAAGATGATCCGATGAACGTCGCCATAGCACAGCGTACATTTTCGACGATCTCCTCAATTGTCGGGCAGTTCTCATTTTCTTGCTGCAAGTAATGTAGACGAAACAAGTAAGATTTCTATGTTGCTGAAGATTAAATACCCTGACTCAACTCTAAATAAGAAGAGAATAATTTATTCAGCAACATGTCAATGAATCTTACATAAATGCAACTAAAAGGGGATATAACATACTCTAAGAATTCGTGCACATCTGATATGTGATTCTTTTACAATCGTTTCCTTTGGCATGTGGAAGTACTTATCTTCACTCGTTCATTGTTATTTTAGATGTTAAAAGCGAAATGTAAAAGCTTTTGAGGTACGACGAAAAGTGACGCTCAAGCTCAAATAATTATCAAGGAACCGTATTACCTGGGCCACAATTGTGACATCCAAGATTGAACTCCCAAATGCTAGGACGCTGATATTTAGAGTCGTCAATTTCATGACCTCCATTTGTTTCATCACTTCCTTGATGCAACCCTCGCGCTTCTCGCACTGAACTTCGATCAAAACGTTCTTCCCCAACACCCGTGCTTCGACATCAGGTAGTCGTTGATCAATAACTGGGTCATACAACTTCTCTTCGGATGAAAAAGATACAATGCCATCACCACGTTGGAGTGATGGTTTCTTCGTGAAGATCGCCGATTCCACAGTTCTCATGGTTGCCTCTTCCTCGAGGATCTTCACACGTTCCTCAAGTTGTTTCAAGTACTTTATTGTGTCTCCAAGGACAGAAGCCTTGTCGAGCTACGTAACCAGAACATTTATTTATTTTTTAGCAGGAATAATGAAGGCTTATAATGTGATAAAGTAGAAGACAACACTACGTTTTTGGTCCCTAACTTTTCTGGCGATTCATAAGTGTCCTTGTAGATGGAAGCTTTGTTATGGTGACTATTTCAATAAGAGGTTAGTCTCAATTTCTAAACAATCCTCAAGCAAGTACCAGTATAGATCAGACGATTATACCTAGAGGTCGAATTGCAGTTGTTTTGTTGATCTTTTTACCTCTTAAAAGGTTATTGTTTTCCTCCATCGTTAGTAGGGACTGGTTTTCTGATTGATGAGACTACTGTGAGAAGAATGAAGAGAATGCTCCAAGTACTCTAATGATCTCAAATCACAAGCTATCATTTACAAAATGTTATGAATGAAATATAGCTGAAAATTAAACAGTAGACACAAAATTCAAGTTTGCTTTTAATTCATGAAGACAAAACTAATACCTTAAACGAGTTAGCAACTAAAGAAAGGGTTTTGACACTCCTCCAGACCAGTTCAGAGCACAATATCTTTTAACATGTAAAAGATATTCACTTACGCAGATTATACCAATCTAAACCATTTGACGACAGATGCATAGAATCATATCAAATTTTAAATGCGTGCATAGTATCCAGTACTATTTTGTTACAAGAAAGAATATTCAATCACCAACATGGTGCAAACATGTATCAGAACAATCTAAATCAACTCAATCATCGTCCAGCTTGAGTAGTTGAGTGATTTTTCAGAATGAATTCCACCTTAATAATACTTGACATTAGCAACCCTTTGCCTATATGTAGTTAGGTATTAATCTAGAATGATAATCATGATTCACTTATATTATCTATCACTAATTTACAATTTTCTCATTTTATGGGCGAATTGTGTTAGTTTAATTTGCTCCTTAAGAGAACACACACAATTTCTCACGCATTTGATGGTTCAAACCTAATTTAATTCATTAAGCATAAAAATCCCCCAATCGCAAGAATAGAAAAGCTCTTTTCCTCAAATTATCAATCTCTCTGGTTCTCTAATCTCGGTCTTTGGTCTTGCTCACTCATGGAGTCCTCTCTCATTATTTGAAGTCAACAACTGCTTTCTACCTTTTATCTAAGGCGTATATGGCATATAAACTCCAAACCACAATTCTAAAAGTTAGGTAGACTTTTGAGACTGGTACGTTATCCTCAATAAACATATACTAAAAAGTAATCAACTTTATAGAGTATTTCATAAGCCTGGGGTTTACCTATCTAAGTTGGATTTTCTTAACATAAATAGAAAGTAATTAACTTTTTCATTACTCATTATGCAAAGTTAAGAAATAAGCAACGAGCTCCTTCCTGTTCAATTGTGAGGAAGATAAATGTCCATGCTATTGTTTGTCCTCCAAATAGTTAGTGTAGCATAAGTGGTATAACCCTTTCGTTTCTGTAGATATATATTCTGTCAAGACGGTCCTAAATTTTTTTTTCCATTTATCAAGAAAACATATATTAGCTTAATACCACCCGCCTGGGTGGCGCTGCTGGAACGCGCACTCTTCCTCTCGCAAAAGGTTGAGTGTTCGAATCCCGGGCGTCGCAGGGTGACTTAACCGGTGGCACGTGTGTGGTGGCTAGCACGTGTCGCCCCCAGGGTTTACTCTCCGGCTGTCGGCCGTGCGGGGGTTCCCTGGGTTATCAAATATATATATATATATATATATATATATATATATATATTAGCTTAATGTAGCTTATTAATATCTGCCTATTTGGTTCGAGTTTGGACATAAAATTCTTTGAAACCCAACTGTATTTTCTCAAATGAAGCCAAGATTGCGAACACCCCCATTAAAGATATATGATGAAGTTGGAAAAAGAGCAGATATCAATCCTTCAGAAATTTTCGCACAACAATAATTGATTTGGAGCACCTTTGTAAGGCCAGGAATGATAGCTGAAAGAGCAATGAAGCGCTGGCTCAGCCTCTCCCGGCGCTTCCTCTCTGCAATGACATGTTCTTGTGCATGCAAAGTTGTTCTACTAAATGTACCACCACCTTTTCTCTTCATCTTCATACCTTCCCCATCTCGCAACTCATAGGTAATAATGACAATAATAAGCAAAGAGAGAAATTTTTCATTTCCATCACAACACAAAATAACAGTTTCAGCTTTCGATAATTTGTCCGTTCACATGCGTCACTTACCAGGATATTGCTGAGAGATGTCTGGGGATAGATCTGAGTTCTGAAATGATATAATATGAGAATTAGAAGGTGAAGGTGGTTTCCCTTGGGGGTTTTTGCGCTTAGTTTCGAAAGGGACATCTGGCGAGTGGCCAGCGTTTTGGATTCTATGTGATGAGTAGGTCAATGCCGGAGACAATAAAGTAAATTGACTGAAGCCAGACTCGGTGGTAGAGTAACCAAAGGGATTCATCTCTTGTTGATCTGCAAAGGCCAGATTTTCTGTTGCCCTGAGAAAAATTCAATGAATGTTTTTTAGCACTCAATCGGCCTAAAACTTCAAGATTCTGCTGAAAAACACTGTGCACTACCATATAGCAAAATTGAAGAAACTTAATACATCGTAAAATACTTAATCATCAGAACAAAAGGCTTCAAGGTTAATATTTCTATCGTCTTTCTATTGTCCTCGGTCTTCAGGATCTCTTCCTCAAAAAAGATGAACAGAAATGCTGACATAAAATCGATAGATCCAAACCATTACCAGCCTAAACTAGCCAAAAAATGGGGAAAAAGAAAAGAAGTGGGGAAAGAGAGACGGACGGACGGACGGACGGAGAGAGAGAGGGAGATATTTCTTCATAGGACCTCGAGAACAATGCAACACAATGTAACGTCGTCAAGACAACAGGCCACGAGTAAAAAGATTTAACGGGGTCATCTGTAAGGGAAGCGAAGCTCACCAACGAAGGAGGAGGAGGAGGTCGGCGAGGGTTTTTGAATTTTCTTGAAAAGCTGCGACTTCCTGAAGTTGCTGAGCTATGTGTACCTTGTTTTGTTTAAAGGGCACGCAGGAACTGTCTGCCATAAAAAACTCACCACGAGGGGAAACGCTCTCGCCAACCTTTCAAGGACTAAAACGAATTTCTGTACTCATCCCCATGCGTTCATTGAATTTCAATTCCATTTCTTCTACTTTCAGTCTCGTTGGCGCATTTTGACCGGATTCCGCTTTGGGTTTCACATACACTCTATTTCTGTCTTGGTAGAGTATTACCCAAACTGGAACATGTCCATGGGTTGGACTTAACAACTACTTTTTATCTTCTTTTTTTCTTTGGATAATCAGTCTAAATAAATATTATCTTTCGATGCAAAGAGAACATGAAGCCCTAAGGTAGATTTATCGACCGTCTTGTCATTAATATCCATTCCATTCTTTTGATTCTATCTTAATATACACTGTTCAAGTAATTTTAATGGCAAATTGAGTTTTCTTGAACCAAGAATGAGAGAAATATAGCGCTCTTTTCAAAATCCGCATTCATGTGTAGCCAAATAAATGATTACACCAAGTATTCGATACGTTTATCTTACGTGGCAGTGTTTATCCTTGGTGGAGTGAGCTTCCATGCGTGCACTAAGCTGCACTATTTGCCACTAACACTACATCAACCGCGTGGCCAATACATCATATATTTTCTCGTCTCCTTGGCCCCATGATCTATGGCTAACGTTTGTTAAAAAAAAAAACTCGCTATCTATGGATTTGAGAGACTTCTATGACCCATCGAAGAACTGATCCCTTCATCATAATCGGATATAATCACGCGTATTTCTTCGTAACTCCTATATAATGACACGCAAAAGCTTGAAAAGAAACCCCCCATTTGACTGCTCCTCTGAGAGAAACACTCCAATTCTTTCTTTTGGGCAAAAGAGAGACTCCACTTCATTATTAATAAAATGCCTGGATCCAGTGGCCATCCAAACGCAAGATGATTATATTCTTATATTACCCTTTTAATACCAAGCAAAAAGAGATATTCAATAATACACTGACCATAACTTATCGTAATTATGTACCTGTGTCATAATTTTTATATTAAAGTGTCATGACAAACAAAGATTTCAAAGGTTTACAATTGAAACCAGTGAATTTTCATCTCTTTTGATCTGACAATTAATACATTCTGAAACCACCGATCCTTGGATATTTACGAAATCCTCTATTCAATGAAAGCCAACGATCGGTGATAAGGGATGCACGACACTTTTTTTCTAGGAATACTACTTCTCAACATGTCTCTAGATAAATTTGTATGCACTATAATATTTCTGCTTCTAGTAGTTTTGTTTTAAAGAGGTGATTTAATATAAAATTCCTTGTTACCCTACCACCCAGATCTCATTTAGATCGAGACAGCTTAAATATTCTAATGCAGGAGAAATATGAAGCTTCCGTGAGACCGACAAGACCCCCATCACATGGAACACGAGCAGATTTCTCTATGCTTTCTTTGAAAGTGCATGAGGAGGAATTGAACAAAATTAAAATAAAAAGAAAGGAAAGTAGAGAAAAAGTCGATGGCAAAGAGAAAAGGTTGGAGAAGATATTGATGCTCTTTTTATTTGATTTGTAAAATGTAAAGGGAAAGAGATTGAAAGGAGCATCCAAAAAGAATGAGAAATGTAATTTTCCCTTAAGCAGGAACAGTTTTCTATTAAGTATTTAAGGTCCCTACTATAACTAAATGATGAAAATTTATAATTTTCAATTAATGGACTTTTTTCACAAAAAAATCCACTTACTATTCTCTCGATATATTTAATTGATAATCTTAAAATAGAACTTTTCAACTAATTTCATATTTAGGTTAACCACTCAGATTTTGATTCGCATCTTACCTACTTCACAGCAGTAGCTTGATGCTTCATAGGCCCGGAATCTATTTGCTTGAGGCGGGTTTTTTCGTCATCAACCAATGGTGTTACCATACATCCATTTATAACTACAATGAAATGGGAATAGGAAGTGCACGGTAAGCCCAACCTGAGATGGACAATCCAACGGGTAGGTCAATTTCAAATTATGTCAATGCCAAAATATAATATTTGGGAGAGATTTTTATTCCTCTGATGTGAGTGGAAAATTGCCCAAAACTCCTAAACCTATTATAGAGTAGCCAATGCAAGTTGGCCAAATTAGTCCTAAAATTTTTGATGATTTTTCAATATAATTAATTTAGTCAATTTTAGCAAGAAATAACACTAACTGTGGCTTGCGCTGGCATAGAAGATTTTTAAAGTTTTTTCTTCTTTTTTCATTTTCTTTTCTTTCTTTTCTTTTTACTATATTTTTTTTACCATTTCTTTTCCTTTTTGCTTGTGGCTGGTCTCAGCAATGACCAATGATCGACCATAGGCAAGGGTCTAGCCCCAAGCAAGGGTCGAGATGGGCAAGGGCGTTGCAGCCCTTGCTAGAGGCTAACGAGGGTAAATGTCATCGAGGCTTGGCCACAGGCAGAGGAAGAAAGAAAAAAAAAAGAAAAAATTACAAAATTCATCTAAGTTACGGGCCATGTCATGTAGACAGCCGTTATTGACTAGATTATCACATCAGTGATTTCTAACCAAAAATATGCAATGATAATCTTAAAGGAAATTAGATAGTCTAAGACATGCAAATAATTAAAACACGCAACAGATGGACATGTAATCTGATAAATCATGCAATCTAAAAATCAAGTCAAACTATTCAAAAGAAACACAATCCTGCATTGATTTGAATTACCAACAATCGCAGACCTAGAGTGGATCACGGCCAACAGTGACGTCAAGACCGGCGGTGACTGGACGGCAACGGCGACTGTGGCGGCTGTGCGCTGGAGTACGGGCTGAGGAAAAGACAGCCGGTGGTGAGGGACGATGGGATGAAGAGTTGGCCGTCGATTGTGACGGATCAAACTCAGGTGCGGGAAATGCTGACCTTCACGGTCTGCTTTTTTTTTTAAACTTTCTTTTTGCTTGCATCAAGAAGGACAACAAAACCCACGATGTATGCTGCTCTGTTTCATCAAGTCTGGACGAAGACCAAAAGAAAACAAATCCACTGTTTTCCCGCAAGCTCCCGGGTATTGCTCCACTTATTGGCTCTTTTTTGAAGTATTCAACGAACGCCTTGTCGAATATATAAATTCGATCCTATCAACGATGCAAGAAAATAATGAAAATTTGTACAACACAAGAATTTACGTGATTCAGCAAGGGAGATGTTCCACCCACTTACGTCTACGGGGAGATGAGATCTGTTTCACTAATAACGTAGAAAAGTGTACGGCTGCTCTTTTTTACTCCCTCCCTCTCTCTTTCTTTTTAGAGACCTGTTTCGCCTTAAACATATATAGTGAAACCCTACATGGCACAAATTACAAAATTGCCTGCATAGCCTAAAATATTTGGCTTTTCTATATAACAGAATACAATACATCAACCTCAACAATCTCCACCTTGGCTTGGATTCTGTAAAGCCACCTGTGAAAAAATATGAAATATAGATGTCTTCATCCCCGTACCTCCATAAGAGGTACACTCTCGCACTCATTGAGTGCGTCCTTCACCTTCAACAGCGAGTTATATTAATTGAGCCCAAATAGGACCCAAACTTCTCAATAGTGACTGTCTTGGTAAAACAATCTGCAGGATTGCTATTTGTGTGAATCTTCCTCAAGTGAATGCTGCCATTCGACACAAGCTCCCTAATTTTGTGAAACCTCACATCTATATGCTTTGTTCTTGCATGAAACACTTGATTCTTGGCGAGATGTATGGCACTCTGACTGTCACAGTGTAACACCGCACCTCCCTGCTCTAAACCCAACTCACGAACCAACCCAGTCAACCAGAGCCCTTCCTTAGTAGCTTCTATAACTGCCATGTACTCTGCCTCTGTAGTAGACAATGCAATTGTGGATTGGAGCATCACCCTCCATGAGATAGGTCCACCAGCTAATGTGAAGACATATCCTGTAGTAGACCTCCTCATGTCTAGGTCACCAGCAAAGTCTGAATCAACATATCCCGCTAGCTCCTTCAAACCTCCATCACGACTGAACATAATACCCAAGTCTGCAGTCCCGCTGAGATATCTAAAGGTCCACTTGGCTGCATTCCAATGCTCCTTCCCTAGATTACTCATGTATCTGCTAATAACACTGACTGCATGAGATAAATCTGACCTGCTACATACCATAGCATACATGAGACTCCCAACTACGCTAGCATAGGGAACTCGAGACATCTCCTCAATCTCCTCATGTTTTGTGGGGCATTGCTCTTCAGATAACCTGAAGTAGCTAGCTAACGATGTCCTCACTGGTTTAGCCTTATTCATGTTGAAACGCTCAAGCACCTTTTCAACATACCTCTTTTGAGATACCCAGAGTTTACCTGCACTTCTATTCTCTATGAATTTCCATACCAAGGATCCTCTTAGCAGCACCAAGATCCTTCATCTCAAACTCATTATTCAACAAGGACTTTAAAGAGATAATATCATGCATATCCTTAGCAGCAATGAGCATGTCATCAACATAAAGCATCAAAAGAATAATCGAATTTTCATCTGACACTTCAAAATAAACACAACAATCATACTCACTTCTCGAATAGCCAATTTTCACCATAAAAGAGTCAAAATGCTTGTACCACTGTCTCGGAGATTGCTTAAGGCCATAAAGTGACTTCTTAAGTAGACAAACATGATCTTCCTTTCTTGGCACTTTGAACCCGTCAGGTTGCTCCATGAAAATCTATTCCTCCAAGTCTCCATGAAGAAACACCGTCTTCACATCAAGTTGCTCCAGCTCAAAATCAAACATGGCTACCAAGGCAAGTAGAACCCAAATGGAAGTGTGCTTTACTACTGGAGAGAATATTTCATTATAATCCACCCCTTCCTTCTGTGCATACCCTTTAGCTACAAGTCTAGCCTTGTACCTTACCTGCTCATTCTCAGACACTACCTCTTTCTTGCGAAAAATCCATTTACACCCAATGATCTTTCGCCCTTTAGGTATCTCCACAATCTTCCAAGTTCTGTTTTTTTGTAAGGATTCCATTTCTTCTATCATAGCTGACATCCATTTATCACTATCGGCATCAGATATCGCATCCTGATAGGAAGATGGATCGCATGTACCTACTATGAGGGCATAAGCAATCATATCCTCAAACCCGTATCTCAAAGGTGCTTTGTGAGTACGTTTTCCTCTACCTTCTGCGATGGTGTAAGTATCTTCTACTGTCTCCTGTGATTCTGGTGAGTTACTGGATGATTCCCTTCCTCCCTCTATTTTTGGTTCACCTGAATCCACCTGCACAGTAGATCCTTCTTCACTTCTGCCATCTGCATGTGAACTGTTATTTGCCTTCACCATGTCAGATTCATTAAAGACAACATCCCTACTAACCACGGTATTCCGTGCATTTGGATCCCATAGCTTGAATCCTTTCACACCTTTCTCATAGCCAAGAAAGATGTACTGCTTAGACTTTGAGTCTAACTTGGAACGATGTCCACTTTGTACATGAACATAGGCTGGACAACCAAATACTCTCAAACCAGAATAGTCAATCAGATTACCTATCCATACCTCCTCAGGAACTCTGCATTCAATGGCTGTAGATGGAGACCTATTAATGAGATAGCATGCCATATTAACTTCTTCTACCCAGAAACATTTACTCAGCCCTGCATTCAGCCTCATACTCCGAACCCTTTCTAAAAGTGTCCTATTCATCCTCTCAGTCACACCGTTTTGTTGTGGTGTATCTAATATTGTAAAGTGACGTGTGATCCCTTCAGTTCTACATAGTTCCAGAAATGGTGTGTACCTATATTCCCATCCGTTGTCCGTTCTTAAGCACTTTAGCTTTTTTCCTGTCTGCCTTTCTACTTCAGCCTTCCACTCTTTGAATTTGGAGAAAACTTCATTTTTCTGCTTCATGAAGTAGACCCAGACTTTCCTTGAGTAATCATCAATGAAGGTCACAAAATATTTGGCTCCATCTTTTAATTTGATCGATGCAGGTCCCCATACATCATTGTGTACATAATCAAGTACATCCTTACTCGTATGCTTTGCAGTTCTAAAACTAACCTTGCTCTGTTTCCCGAAAACGTAGTATTTGCAGAAGTTCAATTTGCAGTTTTTGACACCTTTTAACAGCTTCCTTTTATGAAGCTCCATCATACCCCTTTCACCCATATGCCCTAATCG
Source organism: Syzygium syzygioides (assembly GCA_031216285.1). NCBI lineage: Eukaryota > Viridiplantae > Streptophyta > Magnoliopsida > Myrtales > Myrtaceae > Syzygium > Syzygium syzygioides. The sequence continues at coordinate 11,610,053 of CM062249.1, forward strand.
CATATGCCATAGGCACAGATGAGTGTCATCTATATCAGACTCTACAGCTATAGTCACAGATGCTCCACCTGTTACTGTACTCCCTATGAGCCTGTACAAACTTTTAGTCAACTCTCCTTTCATGACAACCATAGCTCCCTTGATGACTTTGAGAACTCCACATGTTGCTGCGTACTTGCAGCCATTCACATCAAGCGCACCCAAAGATATCAAATTATACTTCAGATCTGAAACGTGCCTTACATCCACCAAAGTTCTGACTATACCATCAAACATTCTGATTTTAATAGTCCCTATTCCACTAGTTTTGCAAACCGCATCATTCCCCATTAGAATAGATCCGCCACTATATGATTGGTATGAATCAAACCAATCTCTATTCGGGCACATGTGATAAGAGCATCCAGAGTCTAAAATCCATGAATCAGCAAATTGATTCTTACCTGATGATATAGAGAGAAGATCTCCATCATCACCGTCTGAGCTATCAGCCACACTTGCTTGATTAGACGTTTTCTCGCGTTTCTTCAACTCTTCCTTTCTCTTATAACAGTCTCTTTTCAAATGGTCTTCTTTCTTGTAATAATAACAAGAGAGTTTTGTTTTACCCCCTCTTGATTTCGATCGACCCTTATTCTCGGATCCTCGCTGGATTGTTCTCCCCCTTTCCTGCTCCTTGACTTTTCCGATGAGACCTTCACCCTGTGCCATAACACTGTTAACCCACTTTCTCATATCATTAGATAATAGGGCAGCAGTGACCTCATCTGTCTCAAGCATCTCTTTATCATACAAGAGTGTCGTCACTAGATGATTATAAGATGCTGGCAGCGACAATAGCAGTAATAGGGCTTTGTCTTCATCTTCCATTGAAACCTCCAGACTTGCAAGTTTACTTAGAATCTGATTGAACATGTTGATGTGTTCTAACAGATCTGAGCCTTCCTCCATCTGTAGAGAGTATAACTATTGTTTCAAAAAAAGTTTGTTCGTCAGGGACTTGGTCATATAGATGCTCTCAAGTTTCGTCTACACCTGCGGCGCCGACTTGAGATCCACCACATACTATAGAACCTCATCAGATAGGTTCAACCGAATGGCGCTTACTGCCCTTTTCTCCATCTCCGCCCAACCTTCATCACTCGTGTCTGGTTTCTTCCCTTTCCCCAACAGCTGCTGAATCAGAAGATATATCATTCTTCGTCGCCAGAGAGTGAAGTTGTTCTTTCCATTAAACCTCTCGATGTCGTACTTGACACTCGAACCCTTTCCTGCCATTGTGATAGCTCGCTGAAACCCGCTCTGATACCAATTGTCGAATATATAAATTCGATCCTATCAACAATGCAAGAAAGTAATGGAAATTTGCACAACACAAGAATTTACGTGGTTCAGCAGGGGAGATATTCCGTCCACTTACATCCACGGGGAGATGAGATCTATTTAACTAATAACGTAGAAAAGTGTACAGTCGCTCTTTTTCACTCCCTCCCTCTCTCTTTCTTTTTAGAGACCTATTTCGCCCTAAACATATATAGCGAAACCCTACATAGCACAAATTACAAAATTGTCCACATAACCTAAAATATATAGCTTTTCCATATAACAGAATACAAGAAATCAACCTCAACACGCCTATCATCACCTCTTCACTCTCCTTTTTCTATCACCAAGTCTCCACCGTTTTCCTTTTCTCTTGTCTTCCACTTGGCTAACTTCTCACCTCGTATGGAATGTGTAATGTATGGACGCGTGACTTGATTAAGGCGCGGAGAGTGATTGATCAATGCATGCATATGATCATGAATGTGAGGTTCATGTTGTAATATGGTGGTCGGGAAAGGTAGTGCTCACAGTTGGCGTCGCTAGTGGATGGTGGACCACTGCAGTGAACCCCGCTGAAGTGGATATCCGGGATGTGATTCACTGCGCCGATGTTCTTGTTCTTTCATGTGCCAGGTACACGGCTTGGTCTAGCTCGGTTGCTGCCCCGGTGAGGCCTTGGTTACGCCTGGATGCGCTTCGGTCTTGGTCTCGGTCACGTCTGGATGTGAGGCCTGGTGGTCACCAAGAGTTGGTAGGAGATTTTCAAAACGATGGAGGCCAAAGTGTGAAACGCTAAGAGAGAGAGCGCCGAGGGTAAGAAACTTTTAATGCATAAGTGCTGTGCGATCAATCCCACGCATGCACGACAAATCCTCCACTGAAAGAGCTCCTCTTCTCTCTCTCTCTCTCTCTCTCTCTCTCTCTCTCTCTCTCTCTCTCTCTCTCTCTCTCTCTCTCTCTCTCTCTCTCTCTCTTCAATTCAAGCGTGTTAATATTTTGGCTTCATTATGTTCTGCTCTTCGCCGAATAAAGGTGTCCAGAATACTCCTTCCTTGTTCCTTTTGTGGCCGAATTCTCAAGATCTTTACATGATACTTCTCTCCAAGTTCTATCTCTTTATCACTTCTCTCCAAATTGCCTAAATGCATTGCGAAACTTGCTATTGATATTTTGTTTAGGTGTGGACATGATGCTCCCAAAGGTCAGGATTTTACACAGAAAACATGGCCAAGAGAGTGCCCAAGTCCGAGCCTGTCATCGACACATCTTGTTGAACCCAGCTTTATTAAAAAGCTTAAACTAATGAGTTATGGACCAATTATAATTTATTAATTACTCCACACCACACCAAGTATCCGATATGCAACCTTTCTAACACAACTCACATATCTATGTCAACAATATCAAGTTCAAACTTCATAAACACATGGATCTATGCATACAAACAAATCAATTTGCATATGCAAAAGGGTTTTGCTAGCATGATAGTTTTTAGGTCATTACGAGAATAACAGCATGTTGTGAGCCACAAATTCTTAAAGGATTTTTTTTTTGTGGCTCATGATAGGCCGTTAATCTCACGGTGGATTAAGAATAGTCACATAAGCATTTCTCTATCAAGAAACTTCAAAACCGACATAACACAAACAACAGATGAATTAAACTAGATTTTTATTCTTTTTCCTTTTATTGGTTATGATATTATGAAGCCTTGCCGAAAAAAGGAGAGAGTCGGGATGTGATGAGGCTTCATTCTCAACAAAAACAGATAAAGGGAGTTGAAGATAATTTTTCGGTAAGATCGGCAAAGACTGTACTAGAGGAAATTATGGAATTGAGTTACATTTGAATGTCTGTCCATCTCTAATCCAAGCAATGGATTTGATCAATAGATGAGACACACACATGATGATTACAGGTATACACGAACTGTTGAAAAACGATGCGAAAAAAGCAGAAGACAGAACACAGGGATTTACGTGGTTCGATCACAAAGTGATCTACGTCCACGGGCGAGGCAAGACAAAATTCCACTATAATCAAAGAGAGTACAAATTTCAAAAGTCGAAATAAACGACAAAACCCCACGGCTCACGAAAAGTCTCTGAAACAAAATTCTCTCTGTTCTACAATGAGAAAACCTAGCCGCAGTACAAATAGGGCTCTCGAAAATTTTTCTCGGGGGCGTAGCCCCCGAACCTCCCGCACATTGGTTCGCTTCCTCCAGCTTGGGCGGTCCGCTATGAAGAATTTTCTTTCCACTTTCGGGTCGCACAAAAATATGTCGAGTCGGGTCATGAACCAGACCGAGAACGTAAAATTCAAGACATATTTAACACGAACTATGTACAACTAACTGCATCTACAATCTGCAAACTGAAAAGCCAAAAACATCTAACCCGCCACCCCTCCTGAAGATCTAGGTCTTCTCTCCTAAAGAAAGACTAAACTTTGCAATGCAACAACTTGAAGCGTGGCAATACTACCTGTATGTAAAATTGCCGGAACAACAAGAAGGAAAGAATGATGAAGGAGCTAATATTTGTGAAGGTGGGGTCATAAGAAAACAAGACTTGAAAAGATTCAGAGGCAATGATTTAGAATCTGGGCTAGTTGAATCAAAACCAGCAGATTTTAGAATGAGATACGAAGATAACATGGGAGATTTATCGCCATTTCGGGTCTGTGCCTCAATAAAGGTCATCTCTTCTTTCCATGTGAGAGGACCTGTGCCAATGAACTACGAGGAAGGAAAACTTGGGTTCTGCAGGATTGGTTCATTACAGTGGACTCTTGCTTGCTTCTATTTCCATCACGATCCTCATAAATATGCTGCCGTGAACCACTTGAAAAGCTTAACTGTAGATGTAAGAAAATAATCATAATAGATGACCAAATTAGAGTCTTAAAGCAAGATTTAACCACAGTTCAAGCAAGATGAGAGATCTACCACAAAGGAAACTGCAATAACAAGGACAAAGAAGATAACCTCGTACTACCTGCAAGCAGTTCAAAAAAGGTGACAAGGGCAATAGAAGCGAGACCAATAGAGGAAAAAAGCCACGAGGGCAAGAGTGACAATTGCCCACAATTCTTGCATTGACACTTGGTTAAATCTTGCGATAACAGATAATTACCACATTAAAAAAGAAAATACAATGCACATAATAGTACAATTACCCACTACTCTTGCACTAACACGTAATCATGAACATCTTTAAGACACAGACCATCGCAGAAAACCAATTTATTGCCTAACAAGCTGACCGTCTTGACGATGATCCAATGAACGTTGTCAGAGCATGGCGTAGTTTATCGACAATCTCCTCAATTGTTGGGCAATTCTCATTTTCAATCTGCAAGTAATGTAGACGAAACAAGTAAGATTTCTATGTAACTGAAGATAAAATACCATGACTCGACTCCAAATAAGAAGAAAGGGAGAAATCTGGATATTTCCAAGAATATCAAAACGGACAATATGCTCTCAAGAAAGGATCAGAATGCAAAATCGTCCGCAGTAGTAGGAAATTAGACACTACTTGAAGTTTTAAAAGACTACTTTTCATTAAAACAATTTGAAGAAATTGACAATAATTACCTGGGCCACAATTGTGACATCCAAGAGTGAACTCCCAAATGCTAGGACGCTGATATTTAGAGTTGTCAAGTTCATGTCCTCCATTTGTTTCATCACTTCCTTGATGCAACCCTCATGCTTCTCGCACTGGACTTTGATCAAAACGTTCTTCCCCGACACCCGTGCTTCGACCTCAGGTAGTTGCTGATCGATAGCTGGGTCATTCGACTTCTCTTCAGATGAAAAAGAGACAATGCCATCACCATGTTGGAGTGATGGCTTCCTCATGAAGATCGCCGATTCCACGGTTCTCATGGTTGCCTCTTCCTCGAGGATCTTCACACGTTCCTCGAGTTGTTTCAAGTACTTTATCGTGTCTCCAAGGACAGAAGCCTTGTCCAGCTACTCAACCAGAACATACATTAATTTTTTTTAGCAGGAACAATGAAGACTTATTATGTAATAAATTAGAAGACAACACTACGTTTTTGGCCCCTTTTCTGGTCCTTGTAGGTGGAACCTTTGTTATGGTGACTATTTCAATAAGAGGTTAGTCTCAATTTCTAAACAATTCTCAAGCAAGTACCTGTATAGATCAGACTATTCTACCTAGAAGTCGAATTTAATTTGTTTTGTCGAGCTTTTTACCTCTTAGAAGGTTTCTGTTTTCCTCCATCGTTAGTAGCGACTGGTTTTCTGATTAATGAGACTACTGTGAATAGAACAAAAAGAGTGATACAAGTACTGTAATGATCTCAAATCAGTAGCTAGCATTTACTAAATGTTATGAATGACATAACTTACGTGATTGATTGTCCGTCGATAGTCATAACAGTGAAAATTAAACAGTAGACACAAAATTCAAGTTTGCTTTTAATTCATTAAGACAAAACTAATAACCTAAACAAATTAAGCAACTAAAAAAAGGGTTTCGACACTCCTCTAGACAAGTTCAGAGCACAATATCTTGCTACACGTCAAAGATATTGACTTGTGCAGATTAAACCCATCTAAATCATTTGACGACGGATGCATATAATCTTATCAAATTTTAAATGCGTGAATGGTAACCAGTACTATTTTATTATGGGAAATAATATCCAATCACCAACGTGGTGCAAACATGTATCAGAACAATCTAAATCAACTCAATCATCATCGAGCTTGAGTAATTGAGTGATATTTCAGAATGAATTCCAGCTTAATAATACTTGACATAAGCAACCCCTTTGCCCATATGTAGTTGGGTATTAATCTAGAATGATAATCGCGATTCACTTAAATTATCTACCACTGATTTACAATTTTCTCATTTTACGGGCAAATTGTGGTAGTTTAACTTTACTCCTTAAGAGAACACACACAATTTCTCATGAATTTGATGGTTCAAACCTAATTTAATTCATTAACCACAAAAAACCCCTAATTGCAAGAACAGAAAAGTTATTTTCCTCAAATTATCAATCTCTCTGGTTCTCTAATCTCAGTCTTTGGTCTTGCGCTCTCAAGGAGTCTTCTCTCATTATCTAAGGTGTATTGGCATATGATCTCCAATCTGCAATTCTAAAAGTTCGGTAGACTTTTGAGACCGGTATGCTACCCTCAATAAACATACACTAAAAAGTAATTAACTTTTTAGAGTATTTCATAAGCCCAGGGTTTACCTATCTAAGGTGGGTTGTCTTAACATAAATAGAAAGTAATTAACTTTTTCATTACTCATTATGCAAAGCCAAGCAATAAGCAACGAGCTCCTTATTATTCAATAGTGAGGAAGATAAATGTCTATGCTATTGTTTGTCCAAATTGTTAGTATAGCATAAGTGGTATAACCCTTTCGTTTCTGTAGGTATATATCCTGTCAAGAGGGTCCTCATTTTTTTTTCCGTTTATCAAAAACACAAATATTAGCTTAATGTAACTTATTATATTTGGTTCAAGTTTGGACATATAATTCTTCGAAAACTGATTATAATTTCTCAAATGAAACCAAGATTGCGAGCATCCCCAATAAAGAGATATGATGAAGGTGGAAAAAGAACAGATGTCAATCCTTCAGGAATTTTCACACTATAGGAATTCATTTGGAGTACCTTTGTAAGGCCAGGAATGATGGCTGAAAGAGCAATGAAGCGCTGGCTCAGCTTCTCCCGGCGCTTCTTCTCTGCAATAGTGTGTTCTTGTGCATGCAAAGTCGTTCTACTATATGTATCACCACCACTTCTCTTCATATTCATACCTTCCCCATCTTGCAACTCATAGGTGCCTAAAAAATAATAATAAGAATAACACAAAGCAAAGGGAGAAATTTCATTTCCATCACACAACCAAATAACTGTTTCAGCCTTCAACAATTAGTCATGCCACAAGCCTCACTTACCCAGATATCGCTGAGACATGTTTGTGGATAGATCTGAGCTCTGAAAGGATATAATTTGAGAATTTGACGGTGGAGAGGGTTTCATTTGGGGGTTTTTGCACTCAGTTGCGAAAGGGACATCGCGCGATTGGCTAACATTTTGGATTCGTTTTGACGAGTGAATTGATGCCGAAGAAACTGAAGTAAATTGATTAAAGCCAGACTCGGTGGGAGAGTAACCAAAGGGATTCATTTGACATTGATCTGCGAAGGCCGGATTTTCTGTTTCCCTGAGAAAAATTCAATGAATGTTTTGAGCACTCAATCAGCCTAAAACTTCGAGATTCTGCTAATAAACACTGTGCACTACTATATAGCAAAATTCTAGAAACTCAACATATCATAAAATACTTAATTATGAGAAAAATAATATCATCCAAACCACACACTTCTGTGGCCAAAAGAAAACGAAAGAAATCCCTAGCCAATGAAGATGGACCCCATTATGAAGTTTCGTTCCAACAGAAAGCTTCAAGGTTGAAACTTCTATTGTTCTCTGTTTTCCGGATTTCTTCCTTAAAAAGGAAAAACAGAAATGCTAACATAAAATTGATAGATCCAAACCATTACCAACCTAACTATCACAAGAATGGGAGAGAGAGAGAGAGAGAGAGAGAGAGAGAGAGAGAGAACATTTCCTTTATAGGACCTTAAGAATAACGCAGCACAATGTAAAGTCATCAACCAAACAGCCCACGAGTAAAAAGATGTGAAGGGGTCATTTGTAAGTGAAGCGAAGCTCACCAACGAAGGAGGAGGAGGTCGGCGAGGGTTTTTGTATGTTCTTGAAAAGCTGCAACTCATGAAGTTGCTGAGCAATGTGTACCTTGTTTTGTTTAAAGGGCACGCAGGAACCCTGTCCGCAATAAACAACTCACCACGAGGGGAACGCTCTCGCCAACCTTTCAAGGACTAAAATTAATTTCTGCACTTTATGCCCACGCGTTCATTGAATTTTAGTTCCATTTACTCCTTTTTCAGACTCGTTGGCGCATTTTGACTGGATTCCGCTTAGGGTTTCACACGCACTCTATTTCTGTCTTGGTAAAATGTGAACCAAACTGGAAGATGTTCATGGATTGGACCTAACAAGTTCCTGTATCTTTCGTTTTTTTTGGGGGGGCGATATTATCTTTTGGCGCTGAGAGAACGTGAGGGCCTGCGGTAGACTTATCGACAATCTTGTCATTAATATCCATTCCATTCTTTAGATTCTACTTTAAAGCAATTTCTATGCCAAATTGAGTTTTCTGCAACCAAGGAGGGAAAATATAGCGATTTTCAAAATCCGCATTCATGTATCACCAAATAAATTATTACACTAGGCAGTCGATAGCACATGTTGAATATAGAAATATGTTTGTTTGTCCTTGGTGGAGTGAGCTTCTATGAGCGCATGAAGTTGCACTATTTGCCATTGACACTACATCGACCGTGTGACCGACACATCATATATTTTCTCATGTCATTAGCTTCATGAACTATGGTTGGCGATTGAATGAGAGCAGTGATTGCATGTCCGGATGATGGCAATAGTAAAAAGGTTGCTTCTGGTGGATTTGGAGGGTTTATGTAGTCTATCGAAGAGCTGATCCCTTAATCATAATCGGTTATAATCACATGCATATTTTCGGTATCCTCATATAAAGTGATCATAACACACAAAAAAGTTGAAAATAATACAATCAATGAGCGAGATTTCCCATCATTTAATTGGATGGCCACCACAATCTCGAGCAGCTGATCCTTGGTGTAGTGCGTTGTTGTGAACTCCATTGGGTTTGATTACGAGATGTATGAAAAGGCTCCATTGAGAAACACTCCAATTCTTTCTTTCTTTTTTGGGCTAGAGAGAGACTCCAATTCATTAGTAATAAAATGACTGACTTTAATGGAGAACCAAACGCAAGATGATTATATCATTATATTGCCCTTTTAATCCAAAGAAAAAAGAGATATTCAATGATCTGCCGACTATAACTTATCGTAATTATGTACATGTATCATAATTTTTATATTAAAGTGTCAAAAAGTTTACAATTAATCCGGCGATACTTTCATCTCTTTTGATCCTACAACAACCAGTGACAGAGATGGACAACACTTCTTTCTATGAATACTATTTCTTAACCTGTCTCTAATAAATTCGTACGCTATATTATTTCTGCTTCTAGTACTTTTCTTTGAAAGGGGTACTTCCAATATAAAATTCCTAGTTGGTACCACCTGGATCTCGTTTAGATCGTGACAGCTTAAATATTCTAATGCTGGAGAAATATGAAGCTTCCATGAGACCTACAGGACCCCCATCCCATGGAGCACGAGCAGATTTCTTCTATGCTCTCTTAATAAGAAGGAATTGGCAAAAGCTAAAATAAAAGGAAAAGGAAAGTGGGGAAAAAATCAATTGCAAAGAGAAAAGGACGGAGGAGATAATTGATTTTATTCTTTTTTTTTATTTGATAGGTAAAAAGTAAAGAGAAAGAGATCGAAAGCAGAATCCAAAAAGGATGAGAGATGTAATTTTCCATTAAGCAACTTAGGTTTTTATATAATAGTGTCTTTAAGATACTTACTGTAGCTGAATGAAGAAAATTTATAATTTGCAATTAACTGACTTTTCTAACAAAAAAAATCCATCTACTTTTCTCGGAATTTTTAATTGACGGTCTTAAAGTAAAAATTTTTAGATAATTTCATATTTAGATCACCCATTCAAATTTTAATTCGCATATTACCTACTCCACAAGAATAGCCTGATATTTCAAGGGCCTAAAATCTACTTGCTTAAGGTGTGTGTTTCCGTCATCAACAAAAAGAGAAGAAAGAAAATCAAGTCACTCTTATTAAGTACGCTAGATAAGAGTGCTTTCTTTTCCCCCTTCAGCCCAACGCCCGCATCAAATGCTTTTCCTCCCGGTGTTTTTTTTTTTTTTTGATAACCCAGGGAACCCTTGCACGGCCGACAGCCGGAGAGTAAACCCTGGGGCGACACGTGCTAGCCACCACACACGTGCCACCGGTTAAGTCACCCTGCGACGCCCGGGATTCGAACACTCAACCTTTTGCGAGAGGAAGAGTGCGCGTTCCAGCAGCGCCACTCAGGCGGGTGGTTTTTCCTCCCGGTGTTTTGTTAGCATGTAATGTGATAAAAAAAAATCGAAAAAAAAAAACAGGAGTGTGTTCTCCTCTTTATGCTTCTGTTACTTTCAATATATAATTTGAAAAATCATATGTTTCCTCATTAAGCATGTTTAACAAACGTGTCGAAAACACTGATCAACAAGAATTATAAAACACATTTTATTGTCCATTATTATTGAATAGCGCTTCTATATTTCACGTCTCTTTCAATCTAGCATAATAGTCTTTGGGTCATTATAAGAGTAACAGCATCTTGTAAGCCTAAATTCTTGAAAGAGTAGACCCAACAATAATTTATAATCATTTATTTATGTTTTTTGTAGTCCATAACATATTGTTATTCTCACAATACATTAAGGTCCGTAATGTAATCCTTTCTCAATGTCATGGAGAGTGTTACCATACCTCCATATATAATTACAACGAAATGGGAATTGGAATTGCACGTGGTAATGCGTATAAATTAGGGTTAATACCACGAAAAATCTTAAACTGGTACACTTGTGACAGATTTACCCCAAACTATTTTTTTGACCATAAAAAACCCCCAAATTGGTACATCTGTGACAATTTTACCTTAAACTATTTTTTTGACCATCAAAAACCCCAAACTGGTATATCTATGACAATTTTACCCCCAACTATTTTTTTGACCACCAAAAACCCCAAATTAGTACATCTGTGACAATTTTACCCCAAACTAATTTTTTAATATTATTTTTTATTTTTTCGAATTTTTTTTTAGTTTTTCTTATCTTTTCTTTTTTTTTCCTTCATCTTTAACCTCAAACAAAAAAAAATTCAGGAAGTGTGAATTTGGTAAGGTATATTAAATTGAAATTAAATTCGTAAGTTTGTATCTATAATTTTTTTTCTTTATAATTTCTTATGATATCAATTAGAAATAGTACAAAAAATTCTTCTTGCGTTTTATTTATTATATATTTCAAGTGATCATATTGATTTATGAATCGCCATACACATATAATATCTCTCATCTTATATATAAAATATATTATTTTTGTAAATTAATCTTTTAAATTAAATTGGCAAGCAAGACGTATAGAAATTGTTGATCAGCTATACCAAGCTTAGGTAACAAGCTTGCGTTGGACCCCATCAGTTTGCCTATCCACTTGCACCCAAAAATAAGAAAGACACAACAACAATATAATGCCTTTTTCGCGAGACATTTAAATATAGAAAAAAGTGGTTGGCATGAAAATTCATGCATATAAAAGAAAGTCTTTCATTTAGCATTTATGTTTTTTTTGGGTCAAAATGTAGCATTTATGTTATGTGTCACGTTATTGTGGTATCAATTACAATATAACAATCCATTGTTGGTCCAATGTAGATGAAGGAAAAAAAAAAGAAAAGGAAAGGAAAAAGAAAAGAAAAGAAAAACTAAAAAAATTCGAAAAATAAAAAAATAATATTAAAAAATTAGTTCGGGGTAAAATTGTCATAGGTGTACCAGTTTGGGGTTTTTGGTGGTCAAAAAAATAGTTCGGGGTAAAATTGTCGCAGATGTACCAGTTTAGGGTTTTTTATAGTCAAAAAAATAGTTTGGGATAAATCTGTCACAAGTGTACCAGTTCAGGGTTTTTCGTGGTATTAACCCTATAAATTAATTGAATTGGGTGCACCATCTTAATGCCAACTAATTAAGCCCAACATGAGATGGACAATCCAATGGTTAGGTCAATTTCAAATTATGTTCGATGCCAAGATGTATTTAGGAGAGATTTTTTTCCCTTTTGCGAGGGAAAATTGTCCAAAAATCCTAAACTTATTATGCGGTAGCCATTTGATCCAAAACTTTTTAATTTGGCCATTTCAGTCATAAACTTTTGACAATTTTATAATGTAGTCATTCTGTTCAATTTTAACCAGAAATCACTAACATAAATGCCGAGCATCCTAAGTGGCACGACCAGAGTGACATGATGTTTTTGCAATTTCTTTAAATTTTTCTTTTCTTTGCCTTTTCTTTTCCTTTTCACTAGTGGCCGACGAGGTAGACCCTCAACCTTGCTAGCCATCGCCGAGGCCCAACAACCGCAGTCGAAGAAGGAAAAAAAAAGAAAAAAATAATTCAATTTTTTTTTTAATTGTAAAAATCCTCTACGTCAACACCTCTCATCCTATGTAAGACAATCGGCCTAAGTAGACTGCCACGTTAGTGATTTCTGACCAAAATTAACTGAAATGACTATTTTGAAAAACCATCAAAATATTTAGAACTAAATTCGCCAAATTGAAAAGTTTTGGACCGAATTAGCCGCCATATAATAGATTTAGAACTTTTTTGACAATTAACTTAAACTATTTGAATTGATTTTAAATCACAGCATCAGTTTTAACGAATATTTTACATCGATTTTGAAATAATATTTTTATCAATATGGAAACACCGACACAAAGATCAAATTATCTAGAAACTCATAAAATACCTTGCAAGCCCCACAAACTAATCAAGTTCAGATTTTATTGTCTGTGTAGATAATCCGAACTCAAAGTAACTTGCACGCCGTTTGCAAGAACAGATAGACTTCCGATTCGTGAAGTAAAAGTTCCATAGACGCTTCATCCAGCTTCGGCAACCTCGGGGCTTGTTTCTTTTGTTTAAATTTGAGCAGCAAAGATTACCGTATCTGGAAAGCTGGATTGGGAAGTGGATGACAGAATCAACTCACGAAGGGAGAGATCATTGGAAATCGGCCATTTCTACCAAGAGATTCAGAGTTTGCACGACTCAATCTCGGGTAGAATCTGACATCTCCATTGGAGCACCATGCATCTTTTCATCATCTACCAGAAGAACAGTCGTCCGCCCAATATGATTCGCATCTAAACCAGATGTCAAATGAGCACAGCCCAGAAGAACCTAATCCATATCACCGGAAGAACAGCATGAAAAACATTTGCCGTGAAACCTTACGGACGTCATTTATGTATGAAAAATGAAGACAACAGTGAATCCACTGCATAATCGGAATGTCCAAATAACGATGACAACCATGGACATCACTCAAATGCTTCAAAAGCCCAAGACAACTCATTGTTAGCGAAAAAAACAAGGAAAGATACGGAGAAAAACAGTTCAATACATCACATGATAGGATGAAAATAGCAGCGCGACAACGGTACCGTCCTAGAGAACAAAAATAGGATAGTCGAACAAAGAAATACCATTGCAGAGGTAGTTGAGTGTTGTCGAACCAATGCACATTACAGCCAATAAAACTAGATGACGATCGTAAAGAAAGTTACTAAATGCCAGAAGACCTCAGGGAGGAAAAATAGTTCTGAACGTTTTTACTCTTGATACAACGAAACCATCGTAAAGACAGAAAGCTACTCCCCAACTGACCGTGAGGTTATGTTTTAGTAGCAGAAGGACAGCGTGCAGCTATTTGGAAATATGATTACCTTACTCAAAACCAGGTAAGACTAAAAATTTGTCAACAAGGCATTGTTAAAACAGAACAGTAATCACAATCTCAGGTCATAAACTGCCAACTCAGCAAAATCAAGCCAAATCTATACTATACATCTACCATACGTTACGAAATCAGGGCGTGCATCTGAATTCATTAAGCAAAAAGATAATCCTCCACAAAATCATAACTTTTCCTCATTCGATACATCCAAAGCTGTTACAGTAAAAATCATCGCTTATTACATCCATAGCTCACATAGTAAAATCATTTCTCTTATAATGCTCATTGTTACACTATCGTATTGGAGAAGTAGACTTCCCCACTACTCATCAGAAGCCACAGGTACAACACTTTCCAGTTTACCTTTCAGTTCTTACACTATGCACAGCTATTTCTTCTACTATTGGCTTCGGTTTTTATCATTGTCAACACCTCAGTTCAGCCTCAGGGCAAACCTAGTTACTTGCATGATTGCATCGGAGGATTATTAAATAAGAGTAACTTCATAAGAGTACATCTGAACAACTTAATGATGCCTTCAAATACATAAACAGTTAAAGATGTCACATACACGTACCCAAAAAGTATATCTGAAAAAACCACTCTGACCAACTCGGACCATAAAGAACAAAATCTTTAGATGCATCTCAGAAGGGAGAAAAAAAATATCTAACCTGGGTCAAGATTTACATTAATACCGCACAATTAATCCCCATAAAAAAGGTTATCCTAAAGAGATCATTCTTTTTCTTGTGTCCAGATCTTCACACTCTTGTCATCGCCTAGTGCCCCTGATGCGATCATATTCTCTGTCGGGTGACAAGCTACTGATATGACCGCATCAGTATGACCTTCCAATTTCTGTACTACTTTTCTCGTCTGTAGCTCCCACAGGTATACACATTTATCCTCCGAACCACTCACAACATACTTCCCATTTGTCACTGAGAAAGAAGCAGAAATACAATATTTGGAATTTTCATGACCTGTATACGTCTTGATAAATTTTCCTGTGGAAATGTTCCATAGTCTCTGCAAGCACAATATAAGAATCCAAATTAGCTACCAGAAAGGGGCCAAAATGAGAAGATAAAACGCCCAAAGTTTTGGTTATTCATCGTCCTTCCTTTTTGTTCTCATGACAATACGCGAAAGGGAAACGAACTGACCCATAAGACTAAGAGCCTGGGGAAGCTCTCATCTTTGAAGGGATTAACACCAATTCTGAAGACGTTTTCCCTAAAGTTCTAGTATTCTATTAATCATTGGACAATGGTTGGTAGGGTTCTTTCAGTAGATTAAAGGCATCAAGGCATGTCTGGAAACAAAGAAGAATGCACATTTTCTGCAACAAAAAGAAAACAGAGCCAAAAGAAAATAAACATGTTTTCAAGACAAAAGAGCAGGTGAAACCAGGAAATAATTTCCTCAACGCCATGCATAACTGAGAAGATGCAAGTCCGCCACAAAGCTAAATTTTGACCACAGCTAGAACAGAGGAACCGATCAGAAATAAAGTTCTCCAAAGCTGCTTTCAACATAATAGTAAAGAACCAAATTGACACAATCAAGCAAACCATTAAATCTGACAAAAGTTCCTCACATATAAAGTTTGGAAGAGCTCTCGAGTACAGAGGTAAGCAAATGCTCCTTCAACCGACCCAACATCCCAAAATGATACTAAAAGAAAGTCATTGGCAGAACAGATAGTTCCTTTGTTTTTCATCATCAGTATATCCATTCCCATGGCGTGACCAAAGTATTCTTTTGCCTTTCATTGATGAAGGTCGCCTTGCCAAATCCAAGGAGGATAAAAGGGACAAAGTCCACCGCCAGCATTACATTTGCAGATAGAACACTCCATCTCAAGCTTGACTAGCAAACACCTTCAACCTCGTACGCACAGTGACAAGGCGAACAGACAGCAACCAGGCAGACAAGTGCACAAAATTTCACCTTCTAGAACCTAAGTAGAATCATACAACGTCAGCCTAAAGACACAAACTTTAGCATCTTCAAGCTCCACTATCAGTCTATCAAAATGAAACAGAGCACAGAAAAAGCCCTAATCGCATCACCAACACATTCTTCGAATCTTCCACACTGAAACCCCACCACAAAATCTTCAGCTTTTCAATTGAATAGAAAGGGGGGCAACAGTACAAGCTCGAGACATTACCAGAGTATTATCGAGAGTCCCCACGAGGATGAACTTGCCGTTGGGCGAGAACTTGACGAAAGAGACCGGAGGGTTCTCGTCGTCGATGAGGGTCTTCATACAGTGCCCGGTAGAAGCGTCCCAAATCCGGCACAGCCCGTCGTAGCTGCTGGAGACGATCATGGTGCCGCCGTGGTTGAAATCGACGGCGGTGACGGGATCGGAGTGGGCGGGGAGGACCTTGAGGCACTTGCCGCTCTTGACGTCCCAGACGCGGACGGTCTCGTCGAAGGAGCCGGAGACGAGGAGGTTGGAGTGGGGGTTGAAGTTGACGCAGAAGGCGTAGTTGGTGTGGCCGTGGAGGGTCTTGAGGAGGGTGCCCGTGGGGACGTCCCAGAGGCGGAGGGTCTTGTCGTCGGAGGCGGAGGCGAGGAGGCGGGTGTCGCCGGAGAAGGCGAGGTCGGAGACGCCCTGGGAGTGGCCGTGGAAGTCGTGGAGGGGGGAGAGGGAGGCGGTGGAGTAGGCGCGGAGTGTCTTGTCAGCGGAGGAGGAGGCCAGGAGGTTGCCGTCCGGGGAGAACTTCACGGCCGAGATGGCCGCCTTGTGGCCGTTCAGGGTCTTCGCCAGGGCGTAGGGCTTATAGGGGCCGGCGGCGGGGTCGGCCGCCTCCGCCGTGGCCGTGGCCGCGGCCGACGACGACGTCATTCGTTCTCCGGCGACAGATTTGAGAGTAGATGTGAGGGTGAGAGAGAGAGAGAGACAGAGGAGACGTAGGACTGCGGCTCCTTTAAACCCCGGCAAAACTCGTATATATCGAATTTCCCTTTTTTCGGTTTCCAAAGAAAAAATGGACCAACAAAAAAAAAAGCAAAAAGAAAAAAGTTACAACATAATTTTTTTTTTTAGAAGATATATGATTTTGACGCTCCTTGAAAATTTGACCTGAACATGTGAGTATAAGTTGAAAAAAGAGCTAAAATCATGGAGAAAATTAGGGATAAGAATAGTTTAAGTGGTTCAAATTCTAAGATATGAAGTTCTAAAAATTGGAAAATTTATTCCGACGGATAGATTTCGGGTTCCAGGTCACCTAGAAGTTGGAACAAGTCTTTGTGTTTTTTATGTTCCATGTCCTCATGCAATCCTGCGTCATTCCATGGTATCCAATGATGAGTGTCCAATCCGAAACCAATAGTATGAGTTTCCATTTTTTATGATATCAATGACTAAGATTTTTACCTTTTTTAACGTTTCATATTTTTTGTGTTTTTAAATACAAGTTGTGATAAATGGATTGTAGCAAATTGCGGTCATTAGAGATGATGATTTACTACAATCATTCAATCAAGAGTACATGTAAAACCTAAGTAGACATTGAAACTTGTGACAGGATAGGTTCCAAATTTCTGTGTACACAAATAGGTTCCAAGTTCCAAAATCTAGGAAACCTGGGTTCCAGGTTTCAGGTAGAACCTAAACTAAATCTGAAACCATTCACCCCTGGAGAAAATGACGCCGAACTTCCAAAACTATGACGGGCAAGGTTTAATGTCTGAGTCGGACATTCGACCAATAATGTGTTGGCGTCCGATCCCAACTCCATGCATTTGTGCGTACGTCAGCTCTGTTGATTCCGATCCTCCTTAGACTTTTTGCACCTTTCCTAAACATACCAAACTTGATATCTAGACGTCACAACTCGCTTTCTTAAGCGAATTGAACTCCAACATCATCTAATGTGTCCGCTTAGGTTGATTGTTTCTCCATGTTTGAGCTAAAATTCGATCTCCAAGACAATATAACGTGTTGACACCAAAAAATGTGCAGGTGTTGTAGTCGACAGTTTGGATGAAAACCTGTTAGAGGTACAACAGGAGTGGAAATGGGCAAGTGTTGAGAATAATTAGCCAGTAAAGTGCAAGCGGTCGGCAAGAAGATCCAATTCTGACTGATAGAGATGTCAACAAGCAGTGGCTAAGTGCTGAATCGAAGGAGTCGATCCAATGGTCGAGTAGTGAAGTTGATGTGACCGCCAAGATAGCGGAACCGATGTAACTATCAAACTAGCGGAGTTGATATATAACCGTCGAGTGATGAAGTCGACAATCTCAAATGTAATTGTTTAATGTTTTTTGAATAATAAGAGCCACGTCGCCCATGTTTAATTTTTTAGCAATAGTTTATTGTGAGCTCTAAATACCTATATTGTATCGTTTGCGAAGACCCCCTAATCAATTATGGAACTTAACATTCTTCTACAAATCTTTATCTTATCTTTTCTACAATTGACATTACTGGCAAAGATTGTACTTGGTGTTCATGCTTTAAATTTCTCGTCATTTTGTTGTCCAAAATCAACAAAGGACCTTATGCAATCTTTATCGATTCACATCTATCGATTCATTACACTTGAAAGATATTTTGTCTTTTCGATGAAACATGTGTATGTATGCATGATGACATGATAATATGTTTAAAAAAAGGTGGCAAAATTGATGCGGGAGCATCAAATTCCATTAAAGATCACTTGATATTTGAGCAAGTAAAGGGAGATTTCGATCACAGCATGATCTGGTGGGTCCAATAAGGAGAATACATTGAAGATGGAGGATAAAGGTTCCTTCAACTGAATCAAAGACTAGAAAAATGTTTCCTAGTTAGAGTTTATTTCCTAATTTGATGTTTCCCAGTTTGATATTTCCTCGTCTATGGTTACCTGTTTTAACTTTTCCTACTTTGATATTTCCTAATTTAAGGTTTTCTAATTTGAAGTTTCCTTGTAAGAAGCAAATTTGAGAGTTGGTAATATATGAGAATTTCTCTCAAGTGAGTGTTTCGTTCGGTTCTTAATCCAATCCGTTGGTGGTGAACCTTCAAATTCTTTATCATTAACCAGTGGAGCAATGCTTTTTGCTTTGCTGATGAACTCTTCTATCTCAAACTTCTTTTTTTCGCAAGTACTTTTCTTTCGGTGTAATTCATTTTGCATTTTTACCCAATCTTGCCACTAATAAAAAATAACGTGCAAGTATTCATGATGATATGACAACATGACATGTTGGATGACACCGCATGAACATGCAAGATGACGTGGCAACATGACATGTAAGGTGACATGACTAAGGCACATTGAATGATATGATATAGACATGCGGGGTAATGTGGTAACACAAGCAAGAGTATGCGGCACAGACATGTAGGATGCATGGTATAGACCAATAGGCGTGGCATATCCTGGGACATGGGATATTGGGAATGCAAGTTCTTTAAACTTGTGCATAGTTGATTATTGCCATAGTCGGGCACAGTGAAATTCTATGGAAAATGCATCAATTACTTCCCTTCCAATCTTTTCCATAAAGAAAAAAAAAACTTTTCCATAATATCAAGCTTCCTAAAATGGGATTTGGAGATGAAAAACATTATATTTTATGAGGATATGTAACTTGGAACCATAAAGTCAAAAAATTTAGAGATGAGTCCACTGAAAGTTCTTTACCAAAAAAAAAAGCCCACTGAAAGTTCTAAAACTTGTCACGAAAGTACAATCAAGTTCTAAAATTTATCAAATTTGTATAATCAAGTCTTTCTGTTAACTCCGTCCAACTTGACTAACTGAATACGCTGACATGGCTTTTTATTATTATTTTATCTCTCTTACGTGGTGTTGACATGACTAAAACATGAAAAATAAGACCAAAACAACGTTATTTTGATCCAAATTTGATTTTTAATCTAAATATATTTAAATTAGATCTTGGTGAGGGTCGGCGAGGATCGGCTAAGGTCACTGGGCCTCGGCCTATTACTAGTAGCCCTAGCCGCCCGCAGGTGAGGGCCTACCAGCCCTTGCGTAGAACTTGGGTGAGGGTTGGGGCCCTCTCCCCAAATTACATATCCTCATAAAATATAATGTTTTTCGTCTCCAAATCCCATTTTAGGAAGCTTGATTTTATGGAAAAGTTTTTTTTTCTTTATGGGGGAGGGTCGCAACCCTTGCCCAAGATTCGCACGAGGGCCAGCAAGCCCTCGCCTGCGGTCAACTAGGGTCCCCGACCGATCTCGATCGACACTCATCGCACCATCGCCAGCCCTTTCTGGCAATGGTGGCTAGCAACAGCAAGGGCCTTAAGCCATTTTGCCTTCCTCCTCCTTTATTAAATTTTATTTTTTTAATCTAATTTAAATGATATTTAGATTTAAAAATCATATTTGAATCATAACAACATTCTTCTTCATGTTTTAGCCACGTAGAATATTGCACTTTAAGACTCAATTATATTTTTGTGACAAGTTTTAGGACTTTTTTTTCGTAAGGTAAGATGTATATTAACTTTTTGACGCACCACTTACAAGTAGGGCATAGTCGTACACAAAAATCTCGTACCCAATAGGACACCAATGGTGTTCCAACGTGTAGAAGGTGTGCGACTATTCAAAGCTATAAGCGATCGGAGTAGAGCAAATGATAGCCAAAACAGTGGATAAGGGAAAACAAGAGCTATATACAATCTAAAAAGGAAAATCACTAAAAAATTATTGTTGAGATGCCCCAGTTGTTTTGTATTCTCCGGTTACGAGGAGTGTCTTTCACGGGCTTAAAGGACAGCCCTATATTTCTTGTGACCTTTACAAGGTGGTTACGAATGGTCGGCAAGAAAAGATTCTTGTTCCTAAAGAGGATGTGGTTTCTTTTTGACTAAATGATGTGGCAAAGTGCACTGAAGTAAAACCGAGCGATGCGGTGGTGAAAGGTATTACCCCCAAT
Source organism: Syzygium syzygioides (assembly GCA_031216285.1). NCBI lineage: Eukaryota > Viridiplantae > Streptophyta > Magnoliopsida > Myrtales > Myrtaceae > Syzygium > Syzygium syzygioides. The sequence continues at coordinate 11,630,894 of CM062249.1, forward strand.
AAAACGGATGGCCCAACGGAGATTGTCTTGCCATGGTCTATTGCACCAAGAGAGGCCGCACTCGGATGCCCAGAAGAGGGCAAGGGAGCCCGTGAGGTTAAAGCCAAAAGAATAAGTGGTCAATGGAGTCCGGTCTACAATGGCAAAATGCACAAACCCTTCCGCAATCCCATGATAGCTAAATAAAAGTACCTGCGTGGGGAGCCTATTGAACATGGTAAGCCACAATAGAAAGCCATATCTGGGTGAAATGGAAGAATCCTAGATGAAAGAGCTCCAAGTGACTTCCTGTCCCTTGTTTCTAATTAATTCCCAAGTCCTGGATGAGGAGAAAATACCCGAGGGATGTCCCGTCCAAGTTAGATGGTCAATTCCATCCTCATTTAGGGATAAACCAAGTGGCCAAGAGTGGAGCGTATCCAAAACTGGGGATTGATGACATACCGAGGAGTAGAATTCTCTCACTGAGGATTTTCTTGGGATTCTTGATCGGTAAATGTCCCTGTCAGAGAAAAGTTTATAAAGAGGGCCCCTAGTGTGCCAATGATCAAACCAAAAGGAGGTGTTAGCTCCATTGCCAAGGCGCCAAAAGAAGTGAAGTTAGAAATCTTGGCGGAGGTCAAGAAGTTTTTTCCAAACCCAAGAGCAAACAGTTGGTTTATGTGTGACCCAGAAGTTCTTGTTTTTCAGGAAAATGGAATGAATCCATTTACACTAAAGTGATTCCTTATCTGTGAAAAGGTTCCGAATGTGTTTGAGTAAGGATGCACGATTGCAGTCAAGGAGCCGACGAATGCCCAATCCTTCTTCGTCTTTAGGGAGGCACACAACACTCCATGGCACTTTAGCCCATCCAATTCCCAAGTTCAGGCCTCTCCATAAGAATTGTCTTAAAATCATTTCAATCTTTGATAGCACTGAACGGGAAAGGGAGAAGACAGAAGCCCAATAAACTTGGATAGCATGAAGGACCGATTTAATAAGTTGTAACCTACCCGCAAAAGATAGGAAGCGTTGTGACCAAAATCGGGCTCAAGCAGTAATAGAGTTTACTAAGGCAATGCAGTCTGTCGTGCTTAATCTAGTTGCAATGATAGGTACACCAAGATATCTAAAGGGGAGGGTACCTTCATTGAAGCCAAAAATGTGCCAAATTTGAGATCGAATCTCATTAGATCCACCTGAGAAAAAAATCTCACTTTTGTTGGCATTCGGTATAAGTCCAGACCAAGCCGAAAATAATTCCAAGCCTTCCTTCATAAGAGTTGCTGACGGCCGATTTGCCTCAACAAACAGCAGCACATCATCGGCAAAAAATAGGTGTGTAAGAGAGGAAGGCTTACATCTTCAGAAGAATTTAAAGCTCAGGTGTCGTGCCTTAGAATTGAGTATCCCAGAGAACACTTCCATCACAAGGGTGAAGAGGTATGGGGATAAAGGGTCACCTTGACGGATACCTTTTTCACTTGCAAAGAACCCATGGAGATCCCCATTGATGGCCACAGAAAATTTAGAGGAGGTAACACACTCCATAATGAGCCGAACGAACTTCTGTGGAAAGGCAAAGGATTGCAAGACCTTTTCCAAAAATATCCAGTCAACCGTATCATAAGCTTTTTGGAAATCTACCTTGATGGCACACTTAGGAAGATATGGGTTATGGTGAAACCCAGCAAAGAGCTCTTGGGCACGAAGGATATTGTCTCCTATTTTTCAACCTTTAACAAAAGCATTTTAGGAAGTACCAATGATGGAGGGCAATACAAACGCGATCCTATTAGCCAATATCTTTGTAATACATTTATAGACTGTATTACAACAAGCAATTGGTCGGAAATCACTCATTGCCGATGCATTAAGAATCTTTGGGACAAGAGTGAGAATGGTGGTGTTGGTCTCCTTTAGCAATGAGGAAGAGCGAAAGAAGTCCTTGACAGCCAGGATGACCGAGGGACCAACCATATCCCAAGACAATATGAAGAAATCAACATTATAACCATTATGGCCGGGGGCCTTACCTTTCGCTAATGAAAACATAGAGTTCCTAAATTCCATGTCCATGGCCTCCTGAGAGAGAAGGAGAACTTGCTCATCATTAAAGGCCCGCTCAATCATAGGCATGATATCTTCCACGGTAGGGAGAGAGGTGTCAGGGCTAGCCTTGAATAAGGTCTCAAAATATGAAACGATATGATTGTAGACCAAGTTATATTTAGGGAGGATTACACCATCATCATCGGTAACCGAGAGGATTTAGTTTTGTAGTTGCCGTTTTTTAACAAAATGATGGAAATATTTTGTGTTTCTATCTCCATCATTGAGCCACCTCATATGGGATTTTTGTATGAAGAAGGACTCTTCCTGAAGTCGAAGAGTCGAGAAGCATTGAAATTGCTCCTTTTCCAGAATTGCTATTCCAAAATTAAGAGAGTCTAAGGTGAGGGCATCTTATGTTGCGATGAGTGCTGACTTGGCCTGGGTAGTACGATTCGCTATATTCGAAAAAGAAGCCCCGTTGAGTTGCTTGAGGCAACTTTTAAGGAGCTTAAGTTTCTGGCAGAGAATATACATTGGCGTGCCACCACAGTGTGGGTCCCAAACTTGTGAGACAATGGCTGGAAAGGAGGGGTGAGACATCCAACAATTGAAAAATTTGAATGGCTTCTTGGACACAACTTCAAAAGCAATTCTGATGATCATTGGGGTATGATCCGAGACACCAGGGGCAAGGAAGGTTGCTTCCGAGAAGGAGAAGGAGTTGATCCATTGATTATTAATTAAAACACGGTCTATCTTCCTTTGTTTGGGAGTTGCACCAGATGATGTCGACTAAGAAAACCTATGTCCAACATAATGAAGGTCCTCAAGTCCAGCATGGTTTAGGCAAGAGTCAAGCTCATCAAAAGCAAGAATCTAAGTATTGGTGCTGCCCATTCTGTCCAAGTTATTCCGAATGGCATTAAAATCACCGGCCACCAATTAGGCTTCAATTTCATAATGAGTACTGGAACTAATAAGATCAACCCATAGGGATCGCCATACAACAAAGGTGTGCTCACCATAGACAATCGAGAAGAAACAGGTTTTATTCAATGTTAAAATATGGGCATGACCGTGAATGACTTGTGCGGATTTGGCTAGAACTTCAAGTTCCACGCCTTGGGGATTCCACCCAATCCAAATTCTCCCAAGAGGGGAATAGACATAGTTATTCGTCCAAGCCCAACTCGGCAATAATCCATAAGAGATTTCTCCAAAACATGTCAGTATGACCTTTGTCTCAAGAATGCCAAGACAAGAGATATTATGAGATCTGACAAAGTGTCTGATCTTAGCTTGTTTGAGGGGGTCTACAAGTCCCCTAATATTCCAAACGCCAAAAAACATAGATTGAGGAGAGGGGCACATACTGCTTTTTAGTGCCATCCCACTTTCTGGATTTCGGGTTGGCCAATTTAGTCGCGGGGGGCCTGCTTTCCAGATTGGGAGCATCAATAGATGGAGCCGGCAAGTCGGATAAACAGTCGCCCTTCTCAGGAGGAGAAGGGAGAGCTTCCACCATGGAGGAATCCAAGCTAGGTGTATCAATATGAAGAGCTTGGCTCCCAAAAGCTGACCCCACTTTTTTATATAATGTGTTAGTCATCCAGGTAGTAGGCGGCCCAGGGGGAAGAGTTTGAGTCGCTGGACACATTACTGGCCAATTCTTCTTTAGATTCGTCTAAATCTAAGGAGACTGGAGAGGCATTCCGAGATGACTGAGCAATGTCAAGGTGGGGGTTGTTGTCCAGATTCACCTGGGTGGGATTCAGTGGAAGAGAAGTTGGAGTAGGGTAGGCGTCCACCACATTCCTGGAACGCCCAGCCCCATTTTTCTTGTTTACAGTTTGCCAAGGCTCTTCCACTAGAGGGCGAGCAACAACAGAAATAGAAGGTATAGGCAGTATTTCATTAGGGGCTGAGGGCTCATTACTGATCACTACACACCTATGTCCAAAAGAGCCACAGGTCGGACAGGATATAGGACGCCACTCATAATCAACTCTGATCTGCCAGATTTCACCATTGAGCATAACATCAATTATGTCGAGTAGGTTCTAAGTAGCCTTTATCTCAATACAAACTCTGGCATATGAGATCATCCTCACGCTTTTGATTTGCAGGTCCACATGGAGCAGTTTTCCTATTGCACTGGCAACTGTACTGATGCCGGGGGCTAACCATAAGGCAAAGGGAATGTCCTTGAGTTTTACCCAGACTGGAAGGGACTTGTGTTGGTCCTTTACAAGCTTGAGGGCGGGGTTCCATTGTTGCAAGATCATCGGTACTCTCAGAATAGTAATTGGACCCCCTTAGGACTTTCCTGCGAAATGCTCCATCCGAGATGTGGAAGAAAAAAAATCCATCCACGTTTGCCAGAACATCAATGACATTATGCCCCCAGACATTCTTGATAGCAGTTTCGGTGAGCTTGAAGGGCAATTTTTTCCCCACAAAGTACCCAATTGGGCATTCCTCAAGTTTGCCTCTTCCAAGACAGCCTCAAAAATATGGACAACTAGTTTACCATCAACCATGGTAGGAGGAACATAAGAGAGGTCGTACCCCTTTTCTGCCGTCTTGGCAACCGCAACCCAGGAACGCTGAGCGGGTTGCTATTTTGCTTGGATAGGCGATTTGCCATGTCCAGAAATAGGTAGTTTAACGCCTTGCAGATGTGCGGAAGTCCCAACATTAGCAGTGGCCATGCCAACAGTAGCAGTGGGGGCAATGTGGGGAGTGTTGGACTTAGAACATCCCCAGCTCCAACCTCTTCTTTGAGGCCTTTTTCCCAAGGGATCAGCACCTTTTGAAGTTCCCGTACCTTTTGAAGACCTTTTTTCATTAGTAAGTTTGATGATGTTAACTTTAGAATTTATTCAAATCAATTTGATAAATTTTAAGACTTGATTAATTTTAACACTCAATTGCAATTTGATAACAAGTTTTAGAACTTTTACCGAACATATAAAAAGAAAAGCCAAAAATGTCAAGATCAATGACAAAAAAGTAAGAACTTAAATTTTTTTTGAAAAGTCATAGAAGGTACAAGTGAGCAAAAGAACCAACTAGAACCACCCGACCATGTGTGTGTATATATCTATTTTAATTCTTATGTTTCAAAAATCTAATTACTAATTAGACTACCATGCTCCTCACACTCTCTCAAAACCCTAATTCCTCTCACACACTCACGCTTCTCTCTCATAGCTAGCTCACTCTCGGAGCTCACCAGTCGCAACCTCGCTCACTGCTCAAGACGTGAATCACTCCTCTCGCACCCTCGCTCACTCACGAGTCACAACGCTCATCGCTCCTCTCATATTCACGCTTGCTTAGAGGGGAATCAAAGCAAGATTTGGGTCTTTGTCAGCAATTCTCGGATTTTTTTTCTTCCCATCACCCTCAAATCCGCCGTTTGGCTATCACAGTAAACCCTCGTTCGCCCCTATTCTTGGTTGTAGGAACTTAAAACAAGTTATTCGCATATGAAACTTTGTAGCCATTGCTCATATTCACAAGTGACGCTTCTTGGATCTTCCTCGCGCTAGCTAAATCGATAATTGCTGCTAGGAACGCTTCCTCACAAGATCTCTGTTCGATCTTTATCCATGATAAAAAAAAATCGTGTCTCTGAAGTAGCCACGCCTAATCTCTCTGTCTTCCTCTATTTCAAGGCCAAAAAGTTCCAAGTGATATAATAGTTAGTTGTAACCTTGGTTCCACTTATTAACCATGCAAGATTGAATATCTTGTTATACTTCGTATCATTCTGTTTTGGCTTATAAATCATTTATCTTCTTTCACGCTATTTCGTTCATGATCCAAGTATTTATCCTAGCTTTCATGCACGCCAAGTTGTCTTTGAATGGGTCAGGGTTCAAAACTTAGTTTGTTAAGGCTTTGTTTTACTCCTCAGACAATACACATGATATGTTTGACGAAACATCACTTAAAACCGATAATGCGATAGTTCTTGAAATGTCATGATTAGTTTCATGGATCCACTTGGGACCAGATCAGACCAGTGGTCCAGTTTCCAATTGGTGAAACTAGCCCTTAATGGAAGGTTCCCAGTTCTAGGGTGGAATCGGCCTACCCAGAACCGATCACCCACAATAGAAGGAAATCAAAGCATGGGCATTTGACGGTTTGGGGTGGTTGTGCTGCTTTCAAATCCCCGACAAGGGCCCGACGACCCTCACTACGACCCTCGCTACGAGCATATGCGGGCTCCTACCTCCACGCGAGGTGACTGTGAGGAATCACCAAGTTGCAAGGACAATCGCTGAAGTGAAGCTTCAACCAAAGTGCAAACATAGCGTTTGGGGTTGAGAGTCGCAGACAAGCAACTCTGCCACCATTGTCGATCGTGATCGAATGTCGAGGAAATATGAAAGAAAGAAATAAAAAAAGGAATTAGTGGAAGTGGAGGGGAATTCAGCTATCGTTGGAGCTCCCAAATCCTTTTGAGTTCACTCTCCTTTTTTTCTTATCCAGGATTATAGGCGTGGAATATAAGCTCATGAAACGCTCTGCAATTCCCATGAACCAATTAAGTCCAGACTTTTGACTAGTACAAGTTAGCACACAATTGGTGGGATTCAATTTTACTCTTCCTTCAACACTTTCCAGCATAAGAAGAGGGCAATGTCCACAGGTCTTGCCGTCATGTTTCCCAAAATCCAGTCCCTCAACAGCAGTGTTCTAAATTTACACTTAGATTTTGGGGAGCGAAGAATATGGTGGAGATCTGAACTGTGGGTGTGAGCATTTGAAGGATAGCTGAATCAGTGATGCGGGAGCATCGGAACTTGGAAATTCCATTAATCAATTCACAATCCCGACTGAAGCTTCATCAATCAATCGAGCCGATTTAATCATGCCGGCAAAATCTAGATGCAGCATAGTCAACCAGGTCCAAGACATTCTGGGTAAGGTTTCTACATCTTAAAGAGTCTCCAATGATAGTTACTGTCTTTATTACAAGGTTGAAATGTCAAAGAGTTATCTTCATTACAAGGATGAAAGAGTGTGTACTAGTATTTATTACAAGGTTGAAGTGTCAAAAAGTGTGTGCTAGCATATATTGTCAGTCTTAGATCAATGTCTTAGTTTGGATGTGCAATCTCAAATGTAAAAGAAGTTAAGGGGCGCATGATAATCATTTTTTTTATATTTTTCTATTTTTATGTTCTCAAGAATAAATTTGGAACAGAAATCCGTTTGGTAACGCAATTTCATTTTTCTATTTCTGGAATAAATTTCTACTCTAGAAATAGGTTTGGAATAGAAATTAGAAGTAAAAAATTTTTACTTTCGTATTTCTGAAACAAAAATGAAAAATAAAAACCCTTCTCATCACTTATCCTCACTACTAGCCGATCGCCCATCCGCCATCCACTGTCGCCGCTAGTCGCCTCCCGTCGCCACCAGCCGTCGTCCTCCGCCGCCTGCTAGCCGTCGTTTGTTGCCGTCCATCGCCATCCTCCTCCTTCGGCCACTTCTCACCATCTGCCTTCCTCCGCCGCCCAATACCAGTCACCTCTCACCATTAGCCTTCGTCGGCCGCCTCCCACTGTCGACCATTGCCAGCCGACTCTAGTCATCCTCTGCCACCTCCCGCCGCCGCCCAACACCGGCCACCTCCCACTGCAGCCCGCCTCCCGTCACCGCCTAGCATCACCCACCTCCCGTCAACGCCCACCCGCCGGCTACCTCCCATCGTCGTCCTCTACTGACGGCCGCCTCCCATCACCGCCCTCCTCCGCCGCCCAATGCCGGCCACCTCTCGCTACCACCTGCCTCCCGTCATCGTTCTACACTGCTAGCCGCCTCCCGTCGCCATCCTTTGCTGCTATCCGCCATGCTCCTCCACCGCCCAATGCCAACCACCTCTCGCCGTCTCTCGCCTCCCGTTGCCGATCACCTCCCGCCACCGCCCATTGTCCGCCAACTCCCGCTCACCGGCTACTCGGGAGGGCGAAAATTTGTATAGTTATCAAATGCATATTTTTAGCTTAATTTATTTCTAGTCAGAAATTGATTTCTGGAATAGAATGGTTATCATTTGCACTCTAAGTTTGTAATTCATGAGATTTCCTCCTCAAAAGAGTGATTTCCTTCGATTTTCGATTCTTTATACATTGATTTGGTATTGACACTTAAGTTCTTTATCCTTGATTAGTGAATTGTTCCTTTTAAGCCTTAATGCGGAGCTTTGTCTATCACAACTTCCTATTCATTCATAAAACACTACATTTTACCTCTATTTCGCAATTTTGGCTACGCCACATTTTGATCATAAGAAACAACACACTCCATCATATGCATTCCAACAAGCACTTCTTCATGCATTTTCTCCTTTAAATACTTATAGCATCCTACTCTTAGCCCAGAAAACAAATTTTATAATCCCATCATTCCCGTCATGCATCAATCACTACGGTTTAACTTAATTCAATCGATCGATGAAACCTAAGATGAGACTGAATTTGTACTTCATCTAGCTAGGGATTTGAAAATGGAATTATGGTGCCATTAGTGAATCTGTAACTCATTTAATTAGAAAATTGAATCATGTTGCCATTAGTCGGCCCATACCCCTTGCCCTTGCCCTTGCCTTGGCCCTCTCTCGCCATTGACGAGGGCCAACGGTCATCACTGAGATCTCCGTGAGGGTCACCGACCATTGCCGGTGGTGCTGCCAGACCCTTGAAGCCTCACGCCATTAACGAATTTGTAACTCATTTAATTAGAAAATTATTTAAGAGTATAATTTCTTGCAGAGCACAATTGTGCGGTTCGATCGTAACTTTGACGAGGTTGACTTTAGGTCAAAATCCTGATAAAAAATTAGGCATCCACTAATCAGCAAGACTAGCCAAGAGATAACAGTTATTTTTTGAACATTCGCCTTGAACAGGATTAGTCATTGCCAAGCTCCTTTTGAGTCCTCTACTTCCAATGGTCCTATTGACAAGTACTATCGGGAAATATTTCAAGCATACTTATTTTCTAGCATCTCCATGAATTATCTCGTGATTTTGATTAATATATCTAGAATCTCCATGAATCATGCCGGCACAAGCATGGGAGTCCCGGGCTCAGCTTTGAATGACCTAAGCTCGAGAGTCGGGGACCCGAGCACAAGCAGTAAGATTCGAGGCCTAGGGTGCCAGACTTAATGAACCCAGGCATGGGTGCCAAGGACTCAGGCTTGGCGTCCTAAGACCAGCCTTAATGGACCGGGGCACGATAGATGGGGTGTCAGGTACGGCCTAGATGAACCAGGCCAAGATGCCGAGGTCTCAAGCCCGGCCTTGATGGACCCTAGCCCAGGTGTTGGGGACCCGTCCCCACTACCAAGGGCCGAAGAACGAACATTGAGGTTCCCATGACCCAAGTGTAGAATTTCTAATCCAAGCACTAATACCTAGTCATATTTTGAAAACGATTTCTGAATTTTTTAAGAGGAAATTATTTTCCTAAATTTTAAACCTTATTTAGTAAAACATTTTTTGTTGATTAGAAAAACCTTTTTTGTTAACTTATTTCCCTCAACGATCAAACACCGAAGAATGGGACACAAAACAATCGGAGCCTTATGTAGACAGGCCATGTTCACGCATATATACTCATGCCCAAATCACACCGTCAGTCAATTCACACATAAATTACAATAAACGTATATTCATTGATTCCGGACGTGACGCTCCTGAAGGTCAGGACATTACACGGAAAACTTGCAAAACCGCTTAACTCGATACTCTATTAGTATCGAGTTGAAAACTTCATAAAGATGTGCATCTATTTACACAGACAAAGAAGTGAGCATATGCAGAAACTTAAAAACCTGCATAGAACAGACAACAGATGAATCAAAAAAAGGGGGATGTGAAAGCTTAATTCTACACAAAAACAGAGATAAAGGGGAGTCAAAAAACAATTTGTTGGTAAGATCTGCAAAGAATGTACAAGAGGAGATCTATGGAATTGAGTTACACTCAAATGTCTGTCCATCTCTAATCCAAGCAATGGATTTGATCAATTAGTGAGACGAACACATGATTTACAAGTATCATGAACTATATACATCGACTGCATCTACAATCTGCAAACTGAAAAGCCGAAAACATCTAACTTGCCATTCCTCCTGAAGATCCGGATCTTCTCTCCTAACTTTTCGGCACTTAGGCAAGACTAAACTTTGCAATGCAACTACCTGAAGCATGTCACTACAACCTGTATGTACAATTGCTGGAACGAATAGAAGAAAAGAATGATGAATGAGTGAATGTTTGTAAAGGGTAGGGCCAGAAGAAATGGAGACTAGAAAAGCTTCAGAGGCGACGGTTTAGAATCAGGGATAGATGAATCAAAAGCAGCAGGTTCCAGGCTAGAATACAAAGATGACATAGGAGATTTATCGCAATTTAGGGTCTGCCTTGATAAGGTCATCTCTTCTTTCCATGCGAGAGGACTGTGCCAAAGAGCTACGAGGAAGGAAAACTTGGTTTCTGCTGGAATGGTTCAAGACATACGACTCTTGCTTGCTCCTATTTCCATCACGATCCTCATAAAAATGCTGCCCAGAAGTAGCAATTCCTGAACCCCTTGAGAAGCTTGACTGTAGATATAGGAAAATAACCAGAATAGATGGTCAAATTAAGTCTCAAAGCAAGATTTAACACAGGACAAACAAGATGACCAGTCTACCACAAATAAAACTGCAATAACGAGGACATAGAAACATATTCTCATACTACTGTCCTATATCTTTTCATGAAAGCAATGGTTTATCATTTATTCAGAATTGACTTCTTTTGATCATGCTAAGAGCGAAAGAAAGAGGGTCTTTTCAACGGCATTGAGGAAAACCTATACAACAATTCATTTGCAGAGGACTATAACTGCAATCGGGTCAGCTGCACATCTGTATAGGCCGGATTTGTGAGAAAGTTGGTACCTAAGGCCCAATTACTCCAAGAGTAGAAATCAACTGTTATTATGTTAAGTAAATACTTATACAGGTATTTTTATGAGATCTATTAAAATCTAAAGGGACAAAGAGGATAATGAAATCACAGAAACATAACTATGAGAGGAAAGAACAGTAAAGGATTAAAACACCATGTTAGGAAAGGGGATAGATCTGTGGATTCGTACCTCATGCTGCCGCTCAAAAGTAACACCAGAAGATAAACGACTTTGAAAATGTGAAGGTTCACATGTCGCCTCTGGAGAGGGACGGCATGAACCTTGGTGATACACATCAGGTGTGCCAAGCTGTGACCTTGGCTTATGACAACCACAATGTTTGGGAGTCTTACACGACCTCAAATGAGTTGATTGCGATACATCATGAGATAGTAAGTAGTATGAACTGTGATGCTCCTCCCTGCACAAAGCACTCCAATTGCCCGAGGAAGTAGGCCCACTGCAGAAGAATTGATGGTGATGTAAGTTGCAAGATGATTTGGATAGAGAACGTCCCATGCATGGGGAACTTCCAAAAGGGAGATATCTGTGAGAAGCCACATTTTCTAAGTGACTATTATCTGATAGCCCCAGATAAGGTGTCATCATGTAGTCTTCAATTGGTATTCCCTGCCAAGCTGCAACATCCAACAGCCTTTTCTTATCAAGTGACTCGAGCCCCAGCCCCATTACCAAGTTCCAAAGATTTCTCTGTGCTTCGCGTTGATTATGAATCACTTGATCCCTCATTGCAATTTCAAACTGAAGCTCAGTGTTTGACATCCCCTACATAATGGCACTACAACTGTAAGGTTCACTCTGGTACTTGACAGCAAGAGTGAGATGGGATTGTTGTCTTGCATACAGAACATGAAGTTGACAGTACTCTTACCCCGGGCAACCCATTTATATGAATACTTATACAATGATAAAATGAACGTTGCCATGCCACTGCCATTAGGGTTTGGTTTTTAAAAAGTTCTCAGAAGTAATCAGTTCATTAACTGCACATTATTTTCTCTTTGCACCTAAGCTTTATTTACAGAAAAATACAATTAACAACAAAAAGCACATTATACCCTCAGTCAAAAGTGTTGCAAATGCAGGATAACTCACCAAGAGCCGGTACTGACTAAGAATACGCAAGTATGTTTTGTTTCCATTATAACAGATTGCTTCATTAGTCTTCTCCTGTAGCTCAGATCGATGCTTCTCATTTGCCTCAATTTCCTAAAGAAGCAAAGGTTATATGTTCACATACAAAGTACAACACTTATATAACATAGACAGTAGACACTTTAAGTAACAGTGACCGAGGAACCACCTTCTGATAATTGAAACCAGCTTCGTCATTGTCCCGGATGTTATCAAGAATTACTTGTCGCCTAGCTCTCAAAGCCTCAACAACTGGACCATCCTTTTCAATTACCTGTGACACAGGTAATTAAAATCTCACCAGTACTATTATTTTCTAGCTAGCAACTAAGAAATAATGATCTTTGCATATGACAAATTTGTCAACTAATAGTAAATTTATAAGTCAATAATATATGTCTTCATCAATACAGTTCATCCCCATCTCATGTTACCGATTAATAGAATAAAGAGGCAAAGGCTGCTATTAAAGCTAACATACAACTGACTTTCATAGATCACAAATAAAATGAAAGTATCCACTTTATAAAGGGGAGCAAGAATCATATCACGTTCTTGCAGAAATATTCCAATTAGCCCCCTCAAGTGGGCTTGTTTTATCAAAGCAACCCCTACACTTGGCTTTGTTTCAAATGACCCCTATATGCGAGGAGAAGCAATGCTCATCGGCGGTGGAAAAGTGGCTGGCCATGGAGCAGGTGCATCTAATGTGCACAGTTTTGTATCATAGGGGTGTTTTCGTTCTAAACTAACAAACTGCTGCATGTAACGTACACAAAGATAAATTAAAATTAACATCTACAAACCCTAAAGACAGAGAGGCGGAGAGAGGTAGAGGGGCAGGGGGGCACAGGAGTCAGAATCGTCAGGCACCAATAAGAGTTCAGAATCCCTCGTGGTGCTTGCACACGTACTAGCTGCAGCCACCATTGCCACAGATCACACCCATATAAGAGATAGATAGAGACAGACAGACAGAGAGAAGTGGATGATCATGGTGACAGAGTCTCGAGCTTTAAGCTTGTTGTGGCTGCTGAGCTGTAATAGTTTTGAGAGTGAAAAAAGGGAGATAGATTTGAAAGCGTTTTTCTGTCACAAGATAAATTTTAATTGATGGTCTTTGCCTAGAAATTAAAGAGTAAGGGTTTCAAGTGTTGATTAATTCATAATTTCAGTTTCAGAGCGCTGAGCACATTCTTTTTGCATTCTCAAAGATCAAATGTAACATAGGAGAGCCTACAGGGAATTCAATGTCCATGGTCATGATGATGGACCATGGCAGTTGACAAAGAGAAATCCAGGAGAAGAGATGATGAGCAGGGGAAGGAAAATCCAAGAAACTCTTGACAAAAAATGGTCATCTTACCCTCCATTCCTGCACCACCATCACTGCTCACCAAACTCTATGCTTTCCCTATGCTCCCCACTGTGGCCACCCAATCATCAATACTTCTTTGATCAAGACCATCTTCAACACGCACCTTTGCCGAATACAACATACACCAACCCCATTAACGGCCATCTTCCTCCTTCACCGATCACTCATCAGTCATTATCTTCAGCCTTCACCCAATTATCAGTGCGTTCAGATGCGTCTTAACTTTCTCTCATTCTCTTTGAGGGTGTGATTTGCAGCCATACCGACTACAGCTTGTTCACCCAAACCCAAGAATGACTCCTAACCCTCCTTGTTGCATGCCAACAACACCGACACCGCCGCTTCCCCCTTCTCCCGTGCCCCTCTCTCTTTCTAGGGTTTGTGGTTCAAATTTTAGTTCTCTTTTCAAATTTCTTTTATTGGTCTATGGATGAAAATACACCCATGATTGTGCAAAATTGTGCACGTAAGATGCACTTGCTCCATGGTTGGCCACTTCTCCACCAGCGATCAACATATGGGGATGATTGATACATATTCACCAAGTAATAGTGGGTCAGTTTTAGACAAAGCTAAGTTGAGGGCGCACATTGAGAAAACAAGGCCACTTCAGCAGGCTAATTGGAATTTCCCTTCAGTTCAAGGTTGCCATTCAACTACCTAATCAGTCTCAACTAAGAAGCTAAACATGCTAATTAAATTTGAGATAAACCGAACCAGCCCAAAACTTCAAGGTGGAAGTTTTCCAACCCTTAACTGAAAACCAAAATGAGATGAGCCAAAAGAATGACTGAACTTAATAGAAGATCGCATGAGGGGATACACTGTTGTGAGCGTGTGAAAGTTGTGTTTCTGAGAATTCAAGTTGATGGTTTTCAGGAATAAGGAAAAGGTCCTGTTGAAGTGGTTGGTGTGACACAGTCTGGTAACAGATAACATCTATATTCAAACCGTCAAAGGATACTTTATGATCGAAATACTAAATTAAACCCATAACCAGGTCAAGCAGTTCACATAAGAGCTAGCTATTTCTCCACCTTGCAGCTTGCAACAAGAACCACAGGTTGCCCAAGATCAGAACTGGCAAAACGGGTTAGAATGAAACCACGTTCAGTTTGTTCAGGCCAGCAGGCTTAGACTATCAGGTTCAACACAAGCAGATAGTTCGTTTAAAGAGGTTATTTGATAAATCTTGATAAGGCTAGGTAATTGGGACATCGAAACTAATTTCACAAGCTGACCTGTTGTTTTGCAATTGCATCATCCAGATGTCGGAGCTCAGCGCGGTTACGAAGATTAATCTCCTCAAGCTCAAACATTGCCTTTTGTAAGTTTATCCTTTCCTGAACGTTTTCACTGGTTTCTTGGCTCAGTAAATTTAACCAAGACAACTCATCATCTGCAACTTTTTCAGTAGGTCTGACATTAAGTTGGGACTCCTTTTCAGCCAATTCCTTCTTCAAGCGACAAACCTCTATCTACAATATCAAATTAGTTGAATGAGACTGCACATTGTAGTCAAGTGAAACACGTAAAACACAAAAGAGCAAGGAAAACCTGAAGACTGTCAATCATCCGCTGGTAATCTGACACGTGGGTGTCAATTGTGCCAATATTTTTCTGAAAAAAGAAAACACCCATAACATGAACTACTAGCAGCAGGAGTGACAATTCAAGCAGAATAGTCTAGCCCAAGATGCACAGATCACAAAAAAGCAGCATATTGCAATTGAATAAGAACCAATGAAACAAAAGAATCAGTGAAAATGAACTAGTTACACGTGAATAATATTTAACATCACAGAATATCCAATAAAAGGAGGGAGATCGGTATAAGAAACGGTAGAATCCTGAAAATTGAATTTCACTGCAAAAATGTCAAGTGATGTCATAAAATGAATATCAGATAAAACAAATGAGAAAAACTCATCAACAAATTATGGTCATAAAATACATTTATGTCGACGGAATTCAAGGCCTGCACAATGTTCATATGTGTGTCTATCTAGACTTTCTAACCTGAATGTGTGTCTTTATTTCCTTGGCTCGGTCAGCATACTTTAAAGTATTGACTGTGTGATGATATTGACTATCAGCAGGAGATATTGTAGCCACCATAACTGTTTGAGAGTTACCACTCAGACCATCTTTAAGAATCCGTGTCAATTTGCTGAAAGATTTTTTATTAGATGTGTAAGCAAAGAGAATCCTGACTACAAAATGATGAATCCCACCAACCTATTCCGATAAGGAACGTAGGCCAGGCCCTTCTTTTGCTGTTTCCCTAAGGCATTAATGCAATTCGCTAATGCAAGAAGCGAGCGGTTAATATTAGCTCCATCTCTGAGCTTCTGCCCTCCATTGTTTGTCTCAGAAGCTCGTTCACTGCCAGCAAGATCCACAAGTGCAAGTTTTCCTTGCATTACTTGATTTCGATACTTGTTCTTCTGTTTTCTTTTCACAATAATCTCCAGAACTGCATGTGATCTGTTTTTAGAAAACAAAACATCATAAAACAGCCAAGGTTTATGAAACAACATTGGAGAAAGTATTGTCGCGGTTACTGCAATATTTTCTTTGAGTTGGGCATCCATAAGCAAAAGCCATCACCAATCACAACCAAATATCTATACTTCAAAGGCTATTAATCTGTAGCTATCCCTCATTTATCATTCTGCATTTCATACATCAAGCAAGAAGATAAACATAAGTCATGTGCCTTCGTTACCTTGACGATGTTGCATTAGCCTCTGTGCTCTCTGTTTTTCTTCGGCTGTTTCCCAGATTGAGAAGTTCAAGTATCTTATCCGCTGAGTTAACCTATTTTCAAAAATATATATAAGGCTGTATTGACAGGAAAAAGTTGGTGCTCCAAAAACCACAAGCATGGTGTGCATTTTACATGTGAGTAAGATATTAATAAGCAGCCAAATAAGCTAGAAAGATTGACACAATTTGGCGACACAAGGAACCGATATATGATGAACAAATCTATAAATTAACTGCAACTGGATGGTTCAAATGACTGAAACATCAAAGAGCTTTGCTTATTTGGCATCCATACTCTACATTCAACTTTTAAAAAAAATGGAGACAAAGTAAGTCCTGCCCCCATAAATTGAAGAGGAAAATACATGTTTATTTTTTCTTTTGCTTTGTGCCTGCATTGTCACAACCGATACCAATTTCTCCTGAGTTTTTGTTGCTGCTTAATTTTTTGCTTTGAATTGAGTTAGCATGAGATATACAATTTCTTAAAATAATGAGTATAACACTCTGAAGAAATTGTTTAGCATCAATCTTGGCCATTTAATGAGGATGCATCAACCAAAGAGTTTCTCAACTTTGCAGTCATAATCCTGTTCTAACTGTTTAATCCGGAGGTGGCACTAAAAGAAGACTCCTCGGAAAATTTATTGCATTAACTAAGTATTACATGCTTCAAATCGGACATGACTTGATCCAGGAAAATACTAACACTACTAGCAAAAATTGGCAAACTGATGCAGATTCTAGAAGAGCGGAGGCAAACTAAGAGAAAATATAGTTTATAGGGCAATGTGATGCAGAGTGTAGAGCTAAACTATGTTTTTTCCAAAATTGAGCTGGTCACATGTGAGAGAATCAATATTTTATAAACATCCAGGTACACCGTATGCCTACATTTATATCTGCTTTACGTTGCCATAACCCAACAGAAGTCAAAACCAGTTAATATCTTCATTGGTAGAAGGCCAACAAAGATGATTAAGAAAAAATAAATTGACTGGGAAAGTTCCACAAGTATCGATCAACGCATTGGTCGTTGGACTAAGTCCCTCACAAGTAAATTGAAGGATTTGCAAGTAGGGAGGCCAACCACTCACTCTGCAGCCCAGCTAATATAGCAAACAAAAGCCCTAATAAGCAAAAGGAAGTTCTTGGCAAATGAAACTTGTAAACCAGAGAAAGAAGAAATCCTTTTCTTTGTCGGTCATAAAGAAGTATCCTAAATGCTTTAGCATAGAGAAAGAGATATACGCATGACCGGTTTCAGATAACAACAGAATGCAAGACACATTATGCCCTAAGGGTGTGCAACAAAATCAGGTTTACCCGGAAACCGGACCGGCCCACCCGAAAAACAGGTCCGGAAAATGGTTCCTGTTTGAACCGGTCCGGTTACCAGTTCCAAGTGAAAACCCACCCGGACCAGTTTTAAAACTGGCTTTATATGGACGTCCACTTGCAATTTATATGGCCAGAATTCAAAGCATTCTATCATAAAGGATGAGTGAGGTGATCATTATTTGCAGATAGTCTAACTCAAGGGCTTGTAAGCATTATAGGGAGCAATTTCCTTTTTCTTAAAATTTTTGTTTAGTAACAAAGAAACTACATATCCAACTGAAACCTATGCTGTTTTATCACGTCCATTAAATTATTGGGACTAAGATAATATGCTTTTGTATGAATACTTAAGATTGTTTGCATAGTCAAACTTATAACCTTTGATTTGAGTTATAAGTTTTCCTATTTGCTACCCAGAAGAAATGAAACCAAAAAAAAAGGGGTTCTCATGTAGACCCTGTAACCGGACCATAAAAACAGAGTAGGCTCCAAAACAAGGTAGGTTTCAGGTTCCTAAAACTAGGAACCGGTTATAACAAGATCGGTTTCAGGTTCTAGGTCTGGAACCGACCCACCTTAGAACCGATCACCCCTATTATGGCCTACTCTTTCTGCTTATTCTGTCTTGAGGCCGCCAATAATGCATGCATTTTTAAGGCAACTCCATAAACAGAACGATTTTAGGTACCTCCATAAACAGGATAAATCATCAGCTTTAATCCAGTGATTCACAGTTTTATACTCAAACAGCATTTATCATACACATATCAAAGAACAAGGAAGAACCTTTATTGACTTCAAGCCAGCAACAACTATTCCTTTAACAGGATCCTCCCTGAGTTCCAGATGACCTGATGATTTCTCTAGCAAATCGAAGATAACCTGAATGCACTGAAATTAGCTGAACATGTCCATGCCAACCATTGTATAAGTAAAAAGAGACCAACTTATCAGATCAAAATTTTATCCTTACTTCATTGTAAACTTCAAGGTAGGAACAGTTAACTTCAAACTCATCGGAACTAGTGTCCTGCTTGATAAGGTGAAAGATTGTATGCAAGCTAAGAACCATAAGTCCTGGGTCATTCTTAGTTCCAACCATCGTGTATGTCTTTCCACTGAAAATTTTCGAGGGAAAAGAAACACAGGGACTGAATGATCAATACATCATCAATCCATATGATCTCAAGGGGACACAAGCTGAATTTGATATGAATCTAAGCTACATAGGATGGTGTCACTACATGAGCAACAACCAACAAGGAGCTTCATGCAATTTAATCATGCCCAAATCTATGATCCAAAACAGTGGCTATACAAAGACAGAAACTATAAAGAGCAGATTCTTACTAGAAAGAGTGTCACTATATGATAAGAATTGCGAAATATGGTAGCGCAGTTCAAGCAATATAACCAAAAAGAAGCTTTCATATGCTTACTTTCCCTCTAATCACATTCAATCAGTTATTGCGACTATTTAGAATCTTAGACACAGAACCACTAGCATCCATAATTCCAGTATCCATTGGAGATCACATGTCAAGAAAAGCAAGCTCCTCTCTAACAATATTTTTGTGAGAGCAAGAAAATGGTCAATCACAAAAGAAATGAACAGCTACACCCTTTACCCAAGGTAATTGATTTTCAGCTTTATCTTTTGAGTACGGGCAATACCACATGATGAGGGAATCCAATTTGCCAGCAAATCAATGAGAAGTGTAGTCATTCAATGGTAATATTAAGAAGGAATTACGGACCCAAACCAAGTACATCCACATGATTCGACTTTAGCAATTCCAGAAAGCAATATCTTTGCGGCATCAAGTCATGATTAAATTACTCACAATAAGACTAGTCATTTTGATGAAAATGAAGATCAAATTGGGACAAAGTTAGATTAGAAGAACAGAATCTAGCAAAGCATTCCACTGCGGTTTTACTAGAGGTGATCGTGGACCTAGTAGCCAGTTGAGCCAATCTAGGGCCGGTCCACCCTAAGGGAAAAATGAACGGGTCTAGCCAAGCAACTCCCTTCTTGAACCCAACCCCCCCGGGCCTGGTCAATTTAATGGCAACAAAAATATTGATTTATTTTTTATATGGCACGCCTGGAAAAGATTTTTAGGCTCAGCCCGCGTATTAATCAGGTCTGGTATCCAGGGTATATTTTCCAGAGCCGTACAGAATTCAAACTTATCTTCAAAACCAACAAATTTAAGTTTACATTGTTTTACTAGATACAATACTCTAGATCTCAAATACATGCAAGCCAAAAGTATTTAGGAAAATTTTGCACAATATTGCTGACTGCAGCTCCTAAATTAGCAGCCTATACTTAGACAAGTGCAATTCACTGGGAGTTTGGTCAAACTATAAGACAAGGAGCCATGTTCATGGCCACTGGAGAGTAGAGAGAAGTCTTGAAACTATACAGAGGCTACAGATTACACTATATAACAAGAGCATACCAAAATCATAAGCGAAAAGAAAAGTAAATTTATCAACAGCAGAACTCAGCAAAATGATCAACGCTACCATCATGTTATTAGATAGATGTACCTTCCAGTCGAACCATAAGCAAAGACGGTTGCATTGAGACCTTGAACGACTCCAGCGATTGTTGAAGCTATACATCTACTGTACACGTCCTGGATATCACTGACACTGTTAGAAAACTTCCATAATACGAGCTACTGGGCAAGACAATAAGTACAGACCGACATGTGGCGTAGGCTAAGACATAAGAATATGAACGGGGATGCAAATGTTTTTCCAATATTTCATGTCTTAGTTAGTAGCACGATCCCGGTGCCAATTATTCAGAGAAAGCAGAGAAAAAAGCTTGCAAGGACATCCACGTCAATCACGAGCAGCTGAACATACATCGAAAGGATAGATAGACAATTACGAATGCTGCATACCCTATTGGAACATTCAGGACCGAATGCATGGTCGAAACAATACTTCTTCTCTTTGGTTCGGTTCTGTATGCGGTCAAGGTAGTCCTTCGACAGGTCGGGATCTAGCACAAGAACCTCCTGCATTGCCAATCCACATTAGATTCTCAATGCTAGCATCTAAAGCTAAACAACTTCGACGACTTAGACACGCCAGGCACACATTAGACCTCGCTACTTACTCACCTTACTATCGCTAACTCTAATGATATCGCGGCCGTAATCTCTCCGAGCGATGGGTCTACACTTAGCAGCAACCTGATGCCAAATGCAGAACACGGGATTCAGTTTATTCGAAAAAAGGAAAAAAAAAAACCCGAAGCCATCGCAATACGAAGCGCCCCCGGAAACCGAACCGTTAAGGTGGTGGCGGTCCTCCTGGCTGCAGCAGCGGGAGCCTTTATGCTGGGCATGTTTCACGGCTCGCATCAAATCCCGCGCCTATTTTGCACTACCGGAGCCGAACACTACCTCAACATCCAACGATTGATTGACTGCTCGCGCGATCGGGGGGGGGCCAAAAACCCAAAACTCAAAATCGAATTTTGAGAACTCCGCACACGTCGAAGGAAGAAGAAGAAGCAAGAACAAAGAATAAAGAAAAAGAGATCGGAAGGAAAAGCCGCCGCCAGCTGGCTTTCCGTTTCCGGAGCTGGTCAGAGAGAACCCGGCGCCGAATCTCAGCAAAAACGATGCGGGACCAATTCGAGCAGGACGATCGCGGGAGCCAAGGAGAGTTCAGTTCAGCGCAAGATTTCCGGGGAATTTCCCGCAATGCCGCGGCGAGGGGAGCGTCGCCTTCGAGAACGCGCGCGAGCGACGAGGCTACATTTGAACCCCGGGCGGGGGCGGCGGCGGCGGCGGCGGCGGAGGAGGACGGAGGGAGGGAGGAGCGATTCGGAAATCGAACTTCCGGACAGGAAAAGAGGAGGGGAGTAAAGCTCCGGAATCCGGGAATGCGGAGTCCGAGAGAATGCGAGAAAGAGAGGAGGAGGGAAACGCGCGGCTGACGGTGATGGGGGGCTTTGCTTTTTTCCCTTTCGTTGCTCTGTCGCTTGTTTTCTGACGATTGGTTTTTTTCTTTTTGTTTCCTTTGCTGGATGTTCGACGTTTGGAAGGGCGATGATTATTATGGTCGGCAGGGAGGGGGGGTGGGATTGGGATTGGGAGGTGTGGGGAGGGAGCACGTGAGTGGAGAGGGACGTATGCCACCACGTGAAGGATCTTTGCCCCCTTTCTCACTGAATTGGACTCTTTTGGGGATGCGTCACCCAAAAAGTGGGGGCGAAATCGACACGGATGATGTCGAGTGGTGGAGGCGACCGATGCCGCGGGCTCGGATCGAGTCCGAAATATCGTCCGGTCCCTACCCATCGAGAGAAACGATATGTGTGTAAGAATTGTGCGGGCCGGGCAGGCGGGCGGGCGGGCCTGGTTTAAGTCCAATCGAGGCGGGGTGGGCTGAACCTTATAATTAAAAAGCTCCTGTCTAGGCTCGCGTAAAGCTAGAAGTGCCTTCAGGCTCTCGTGGCGAGGGCTGAGTCTTGACAAGCCTATGAGGCACAAGGCCCACAATCGAGTCCAATGTTAATTTTTACTTTTGTTTTTAGGGAAAATGATACAAACAATCCTTGAACTTCCCTTATAAAAAAAAACAAATAATTCTTGAACTTCGACTCAATGTGTAATTTGGTCTCTAAACTTTTAACCTTTTTGTTCAATGTAGTTCCTGAACTTTTACTCAATACTCAATGTGATCCCTGAACTTTCAATTTCTTCAATGTGGTTCTTGAATTTTTAGTACATGTTCAATATAGTCCCTAAACTTTATAAAAATGTTCAATGTAGTCCTTCCATTAATTCAAGTTCAAGGACTATATTATACATTTTCGTATGTTCATGGATTATATTGAACGTGTACTAAAAGTTCATTGACCATATTAAACAAATTAAAAGTTCAGGGACCACATTGAACATTAGGCTAAAATTCAGGGACTACATTAAATAAATTAAAAATTTAAGGATCAAATTGCACATTGAGTCAACGTTTAAAAACTGTTTGTATCATTATCCATTGTTTTTATAAGAGAAAAGGGTGGAGAAGGTCGACAGGTGCGGCCACCCCTTCTAGATGTTGTTTTAAGGGTCCACCCTTGTTATTGAATATTCAGTCTAAGCCATAACCATTCGATACAGCCATACGGGCTCAAGACCATACATTAAGTGATGAAGCAGGTTTTAGTGGTGTTGATTTTGGAATAACGGAACACTTATTTAAACGCATACTTAAAGTTCATCACGCCTAGGCCTACCTGATGAACCGTGCCCTGGTATTGGCTAGCTCGGGTCGACCCAAGCGCAAGACAAATTTTTTTATGGATTCGACCTTTGAGACTGAATCTTTTGATTGGGCCCATGTGTCCCAGCCCAATCTCTCAATTAATGGGTCCTCAATGGCCACAGCCACATCGTTCAACAGTCACAGCTTGAACAATGAGGGCACGTCTGTTTCCACGGCCAAAAATGCTGTGGGCACAGCTTGTTAATTGGAGCGACAAAATTATCCTCCGACAAAAACGCCCGCGCCCCGTCCCTATATATGTAGGATTCCTCTCCAATCACTCGACCTCTAGCTCATAATTGAAATCACAATTGCAACCGATGTCGATTCCTAGCCTCCTTTCTCGCACTCCCACCTCTGCTGGCATCGCCAGCCATCCTGAGCAGCCTAACGCTGTGGTGCAAGTGAGGCATGGGTTCTTTCGGCAATCACCTTGTACACTTCACTGCTAAAGAGGACAACAACGACATCCATGACATTGAACCGACCATTAACAACAACAATGAATTTATTGGCACACAGAAAATAGATACCTTGAAACAAAGAATTACACTACATAAAGCCTTTATGGCCTGTAAATGATGCCTGTTTTTATTGTATAATTCTTCTTAGCAACCAGGCATCGAGCCAATTTGCAGGCACTCTCCGAAGGATTCCCCGATCATAAAGCGGCTTTCTAGAGGTTATCTACTACTACGATCGATGGCTATATATACACCTGCTCATACTGTTACAACTACTCTACAAGTTCTGTAAAGCTGCATAAGCAGAGACATGCATGTCACATGTTTCTGCATCCCAGGAGAAGTCCTTGTCCATTGCATCTGCCATCTTTCGCTTCCATTTGGAAGGATTACTCCTCTAAAATCACAAGCAACAAATGTCCAAAAGATACCACTAAGAATAAGATCCACTAGCAACTTGAAACATTTGGGGGAGCTGGTAAATTTAATTTTCTAATCATGGGGATAGATAGATCTAAACATTTGTGAATATTAGCAAGCTACTCACCATTTCCTCTAGGGCTTTGTTGAGAGGTATATTCTCAAATGTGGACGTTATAAACTGTGAGTACTCTGACAAATCATGGTCGGGATCAACAATGTGCCTGTTCAGAAGCCAATGGTGAAAAATAGTGGCACTTGAACACGCTCCCAAATTACATCATATGGGTTAATAATGGATCAACGCACGAAAAAGGTCACCTGGATCTATCATCAGAAGAAGACATCGCGACTGGAGCAGCTCCATATTTCAATGCCTTCATCTGCAAAAACTTCAATTGCACCTTAATTATCCATGGATGAAGCAAATTACACAATGGAGTCCTTTGTGCAGAGATAAAACAGCAGCTAGGAGGGCTTTGCAACTCTAGCTCCCATGAATTCTCAAGATCATTTACTCAATAATCGATAAAATATTAGAGAGACCAAGAGACATTTTATCAAAGAAAGCCATCCAACAGATTACAGAAACTCGACTTAGAGTAAACTCAAACATGTATTCATTAAGTTTACTTCAAACAGCAGTTGGCATTGTTTGCATAATCTTGAGGGCCTAATTTTAAAAGTAATTCAGTACTATAACCTATCTTCCCCAATGTTAATATTGGCACACAGTATGCTGTGCCAGCAAAAACCAGATGAAAATACAATGTACTCATAGCTGATAAGCTGCAGATGATATCATGCACTTAACGTACCGGCACTTGTAGTGTAGGATCCTCAAAAGTCTGACACAAGATAATGTCAGAACCAGCAAATATCAAGTGGGACAGAGCTTCATCGTATCTGTCTATGAATCTCACATTTTCATCCTGCCCATGAGAAAAATTAGGAGGGGAAGAATTAGCCACTCTGGAAGATCAAGTGCAGTTAAGACACATCCTCGCCCTGATATAACCCTGATATATGTAGCAATACAAGAAAAGAATTGCAAGTCCAACATTACTCCACTACAACTGCAGTGGCCAGGCAGCCTGAGAACCAAGCAGTCGAAAGTAAAACTTTTCTTTCAGCAAAAGAAATCTAATAAGATTGTTAAAGGAAAAGGACAGTGGAAAGAAATTATCTTGCATGCAAAAATCAAGAAATAGGGTACGTGTTTAGACAGTAACAGCATGTCAACAGAAAGGACAACGGAAACCAAACGTTCCCGCCGATACCTTCAGATCTTTCACGAAAGATTCAGAGGCCCTATCCAGATTTGTCAACTTGTCTATCCTTGCCAAGATAAGCTGCACAGATTTGTCGATGACATTACAGCACTGTAAATATCTCACGAAGAATTTATTCTAAGTTAAAGCCTTATCAAAATGTTGCATCTGAATGGATAGAACACTTCTATGGTGAAATTACCTTCTTTCCTGTAAATGAGATTTCTCAATTTGCAGCATCTCGAAGCATAGGTCATGGCCAGTTTGCTTAGGTACTTTACTATATAATACTAACTCATTATCTCCTCAAGTTTATTTGTATGGCGGCAACCTGCCGCGCCTTAAAGTGATCCTCCGAGAGCTGAATTACTAATTCATCTGGTAAAAAACAGATAAATAATATGAACCTGGCCACCCCCATGTGTGATGCTCTGGACAACAGTTTTTAGTGTCTTTAGGTCAATATCTGATACTTCTTGGTAGATCCATCCAACCTGAAATAAGGAACTCTGTTTATATTGAGGGAAATGCACAACGAAAAGCATGTTGAATTTTATAATCAAAGATGAACAGACTCTAGAACCATAGTATTCAGAAACTGGGCTCACTAAATAAGTTCCATTTGACATGACCGGCACTACTAAACCAATGATATACAAATCTGAATTACAATATTTGGAAGCTGCTATATGTAATTTCAGAAAACTATACAATCAAGTAACTCTCAAGTGATTTCAGATTATCCAACCTAAATATTGGGAAATAGTTCATTTGCTGGAAGCCCCAAAGTACATAGTTGTCCCCCCATTTATTACCACTATGAGCTTTTAGATGTTGAATAAAAAATATAAAGAGAAAGAAACTAATCCATGCCTAGACGGTGCATCAGTTCAATATCTGTATGAAGTGACAATGCAGATATGTTGCAACCCATATCCCACGTTTTGCCAAGTAGAAAGACTCTACCTCATTCCCAGAATTGCAAAAACATATATCACATGACAATGAAGGTATCAAATATTCATATAGATTAATATCTGACATTGGATGCAGTATTACTTGCAAGGTATTTGTAGGATTATGACAGAGAGATATAATAGAATGCAATGACAGCCTGCACGATCTTTGCAGCTACCAAGACATTTGAAAAAATATCAATTTCATGAAATAACTGAAATTCGGATGCTCTATAACTACTCAATGTAGAGTATCATGCACAGAAAGACCATAAAACAAATGAATGAATATAGATCCTCTATAGTTTTTGATTTCATCACAATACTCACAAGTGCAACAGAAGCATCCTTAGGCAAACCCACATGCTGCTGCAATGCAACTTTGCAAATTGCTTTACCCTCCAAGTCATCTGCACTGTAGTTTTTGGGAAGAAATTTGTCCTGGAAAGGATCCCATGTGGAGTTGTCAAACCCACTGGGAGCGATTAGCAACTTGTCCCTGTGATGAAAGTATACCCAAGAAAAGCTATCAACTTTGGAATAAGATTACTGACAATATGAAGCACTATGATAGGGAAAAAACCGGACAAAAGTTGCCTAAAATTAGTTTCTTGCACTTATAGGATAGGACAAAGACATTATTGAAATGTATAGTCTACTGATAAAAAAAGAGGTGAGCAATAAACATTACTTGTGAGTTGCCAAGGTGGGCTCCAAACCATAACCAAAATTACGGATTACCCTTCCTTTGGAGTGCATGGATGAAATGATTAAAACTTTGTTCGAGTATACGATTCCACCCTGGAAATTTACCCAAAAAAGGAAAGGAAAAGGTAAGTGATGGTAAAAAATAACTTAAGAAACACAATGGCAATTGCAAGTCCAGGACACAAGCTTGATATGGATAATGTTCGAAGAAATAGGAATAAATTAATCCCTTAAAAAATTCAAGTATACAAGGTGACTTTCTGTGATGGATTCCCATAATCTTTTTCTGGTACTAGCAATGGCTTTACTATCATTGCCCAAAAGAGCAGTGTGTGCAAAAATTCAAATAACATACTCACACATATATGTATTAAAAGAAAAGGCTTGTTGTAGGTTGAGAAAGATTTAGCTTTAAATTTAGAATCTACATAGATTCGTTGAATAAGAGGAGAGTTATGTAGACTCCTCCAAATTATTTTGATGTAGTAATGTACGTCATTATTCATTTTATTGCAGGCATTGCTTTATGTGTATTTTTTGGCAAGAGGTGAAATATGTTTTGGCTGTTCTTTATAATTTAGTAAGATTTAGATCCAATAACAAAAGACAAAAGATTATGATGTTAAACATAAATAGTTTAAATAGCTCATAAGGTATCATACTCCGGCCCATTGTCACTGCTCATTAAAATCTACAAGGAGGTAATGCCTGATTAGTACTGCCAGTGCATCTTTATAGGATTACTTAAAGAAAGTCATCTCTTCTTTGCCTGAAAATTAGAACTAATAAAGCAGAAAATCATCTCCCCACTTAGGCATTTGTACTCTCTGAAAATCATTTGACAAACAGAGAAAGACTTTGGAAAGTAGGGTCACCCAAAACCAAGTGCATACTAACTAATTAATGGCTGAGTTCTTCCCGCACCACAAGAAAGAAGAGCAATCATAGCAATGCAACAACCATCTGTTCAAACTGATCAAACTGCCTTGAGGATGAGAACCAAAAAGTTCTATCAGCAGAAGATGATCTTAATAACAATGGGGAACTATTCTTGTAAGTTGATTGATGAAGGTTTTGGAAGAAACAGTAATTTGAAAGAATGAAAAAGTACTCTTCTATTATTAAATCGGGAAGGAGAAAATGAATAGACCTAACAACATTGATGGAAGTATGGAACGCTTTTCTGAATGAGCTTTCTGTATTTACTTGAAGGTTCCAAATTCTACCTAGATCAATGTGTAGAAACTCTCTCTCAGAGGATGAAATTTGTAGATTTTAGACACTAGAATGTAACTTTCTGATAATTGCATAATGGATCTTGAAGACTGAGCTAAGCCCAAACCAGTCTGGATTAAAACAAATAACTGAGGTCGTGGCCAAGTTATGTTGATCAATGCGAAGCTCAGAAATCTCTAACTGAGATAGATCGGCCAGGCTTGATATTTAACAGCCAACTACAAATAGCTGTTCAAAGTATATTAATTTGGTAAAATGACAAATAATCCCAATCCAGAGCTGCAGACTAATAGCCAATACATAAAAAGAAAACAAAAAGCCGTCCTAAAGTGAATTTTTTTTCTTTTTCTTGCTTCTTTTTTGTAATAAATGAGATCCAGATGCATAAACCACTTGACAAGTTGTAAAAAGAAACTTTCATACAATAAATTCGGTAAACTTATTTCTAAAATTAGAGTCCTAAGAATTTAACTACACTATTATCACATGAAACTGATATGCCAATTTATTCAATCTCTACCTAAAGAAATTTACCTTCAACAAGTTTACAAGGGATGCCCTAGCATTGTCTTGGAAACGATCTGGACGATGAAGACGAGCAGGTTCTAGTCCACTTAGAGCCAGCTTATCAGGTTGCTCTAGACACTGATTTCTACCAAATGAAGTCAATGAGGAGGTCCGGGATACAAGGGTCAAGCTAGATAGGACAAATAGCTACATGCCTGTGAATTAAGGTCGTGGCAAGTTAGTAATAGTTTTGTACCTTCAAGTCCCTACAAATAAACATAATAAGATTTTGTTAGAAGAAAACATAGACAATGAAGAGACTGCATATAATTAAATGCCAGAATGATGAGAATGGTAAAACCTTTCCATAAGCATATTAGCATGCTGCTATAGCCTACTGACGTTCTCTTATTCAGCATGTTACAATGCTACTTTCTCTTCTATAATGAGTCCAGTGCTTGATGCTGAGCTTTATTTTCTTTTAGGGCATTAAAGTAATTTCATTTTTAAGAAAACTGACCTATAAAACAGATTCAGCAATGAACATAGATGAGGTAGTCACAAAATAAAATGCTTACAGTGGCTGATTATGTGATGCATTAGCCTTACACTTAAAGCCGCATGCAGGTCGAGTTCGCTATTATCTCCAGATGAAAGCAATTACTATGCTGATCTAATTCCATTTTAATTTAACCGCAGTCTTAGTATAGGAAAACCAACGAATAGACCACCTCACACTGAAATGGTTTTATTTTCTCTTTATCAATAGCAATTAAGTTAATCCTGTTTTGTATTGATACTTTATTCTAGACAAAATAATTTGCACAAAATTAAAGACAAGGAGATTTCTTTTCCCAATAAGACAAGGAGGTTTACGAAAACAGCTTCTTGAAGGCAGAGGGCGTTTTTATTCTTGAAGTGTCGATTGTATCCTCATTCAACTATATGCTCCAAAAAGAGGTAGGAGATGGCCTTGGATTTTAACATCACATATACCCACATAAAATACACCTGAGTGCGGAATAATAAAAAATGCAGCTCCCAGCATTACCTGTTTCACAAAAATGTCCCAGAAAAGAGGCCCTACAATAGAAGTTTGCCAGTTGTGTATATGCAAAACATCAGGCTTCTTTCCAGCTTTGACCAAATAATCTAATGCAGCACGGGAGAAATAAGAAAACCTGAAAGTAGCAAGAAGGTAATGTTTGACACATATGGTATTGCTATTTGCCGTAGTATTTAAATTTAAATCACGCTTTCAATGCATAAACTAAGGTTTTCAAATATTTGACAGTGGTTTGACAAATGTGGCTTAAAGTATAATCCTTGCCCCTTATGAAAAAAGCAGTCTTTTTCATTTATCAGCTTAAACTTTTGGATTGAATTTTCTAAAACTATTAAAGATGGAAGCAAAATTCGTAACGTCTTATTCAGAAGCAGAATCAGAAGAAAAACTAAACATGTCTTTAAGCAAAGCAAACAAAGTAAGCAGACAATAAAGGCACAATCACCGGTAAGAATGGAATATTATTCCTAGGCTGAACAAAACATATGACTCGTCTAAGGCAGACAAGACACGCAAACGTGCACTCACCGCTCAGTCTAGGTCATCCTGTTCTTCCTTCTCTTTATTTTTGTAAAAGTTATAATTATGGGTATGCCATGCGTAGTCCCTAAACTTTCAAAAATTGGGTTTGATTCCTTCCGTTAAGTAGACCAAAGGAAATTGTTGATGTGGCATCTAAAATCACTAATTGACCATTAAGTGTCCAAGCAGGCATCTTACATGTCCAATTGCATGGTTCAGATGCTTCCGCGTCTTCCATTAAGGGGGCCCCCAAGATGAGTTGGCCCACAAAATGCTGAGTTGGTAATCCATGTTAGCAAAAAAGAACATGATTTGGCAATGCCTCTAATGGCAGGACTGCATTGAACGGATTTTGAAAAACTCAGTAACTAAATTTACAAAAAAAAAAAAAAAGATTTAGGGACAACATTGAACATCAAGAAAAAGTTCAAGGACTACCCATGTTGTTATCCCTTATAATTTCTGCTGAATTTCTAGACATGGGCTCACACCGTATCCTTGGTCTTGTCAAAGACCAGAGGTTTCAAAAAGCACATTATGAAGAAGTGCAACAAATAACAAATATTTTGAACTGACCGCTCAAAGTCATCTGAGTAGCCATATATCTTCTCACGGCTAAAAAAGGACAAGAAAAATATAGGCTCGATGAGAGTAACTCCAATACCACAGACGATTCTGTATGAAAAGAGCGAGAGGTTAGTTGCAATCACAATATGTCCAACCAAAAAGGTTCTTGTGTCCATTTTCAACTGCACATAAAACAGTAACCTGTGAAGTCATTATCAGGAATCCAATCTCTCTGATCAGAAGTAAATACTACAGTCATGAACAGATAAGATTGCAAATGACTAACCCAGTCCAAATCCTGTTTCCATGCAGCTGACCATTATAGTATGAATAGAACTCTGCCTCGATTTCTCTTAGCCCTTGAACCTCTCCAAGGTTCAGCCTTGCATACCTGTTTCCAAAGTAGATTCCTCAATAATAGTATGAGAAGTTCCAACATTTATACCTGAGTCATATCATGCTAGACTTACCAAATCAATTTTCATTATTTAATGCAAAAAGCTCTAATAGAATTTCCTGAAACATGAAGGCATTCCGACATGTAGTAATGTCCATGTGTGTATATGTGCATGCATGCTAGCACATGAGAGAGAGAGAAAGAGAGAGAGAGAGAGAGAGAGACAGTTTAGTAATCAGCTCCACGGCATCATTAGCTATCTTATTTTTTGCGAGGACGTGCTTGAGTACGTTGTATTGCAGTTGTGAATATTTGCAAGCCAGCAACCATCTTACTATTGTCTATCAAGGTAGAAATCATCAATTGGAATATCAAAATTATGAATCCTGAAATCGAACCAAATCATAAGGTTTGGTGAAGAACCCACATGCTTTCTAACATAATATAAACTAAGATAATACATATAAGAAGTTTTGAGTAAGACCCATGATTCAAGGCGAGATATATTGATTTCAAGTACATCTGACGATTCCTTTGTGCAAGATATCACAAGACATTTGTTTTACAATGACAAGTATCACGCTCAGGAATAAACGCAAAAACCATATGTGACATTTCAGTTACTATAGGACTATAAACTAAAAAATCTACATTATGTTGTGGTGAAACTATCACAGTATAATCTACATCGTGCAATGTAAGATAGGGTGTTATATCATTTGATGGGGAAAATTAACAAATTACAATATAATACATCAGTAGAGCATCTACTCATTTGCACTTCAGTATTTTAAGATTTACCTGAAAGATACGTTTAGTTTGAACCTTGAATCCAATGAATATAGGAACATCATTCTAATACCTATGCATACTATAATGCCTACGCAATTTCAAAATTGTATGGAGTTGACAAAGGTAGCATTCGACTAGATATGGAGATCATAATTTTCTCTGGTTAAGTTTTCCTATCTAAGAGACTCAAGTCCATCAAGAATGTATGCTTCATTAATGGTGGATTTAGCTAGGCGATGCAGGTACTTGATCACTTCACACTCTATTATTTGAGAAAGCTTTACACAATATACTAAATTTATCATTTATTATCCTCCTCCATGTTTCAAAATCCTCTTCAAACTCACGGCTTAAGGCCTTAAAAGTTTCAAAAGAAGATTTTACTAAGAATTGGTATATCATAAATAAATTGTTGTATGCACTTGCAGAAATAAAGCATGAAAGAGAAGATCCTTCATTACTTGGGTAAAATAACCTCTACAGTGTGGCCCTTTCTTTGTAGTGCACGGCTCAACCCTGTTACATATGATGCCAAAGATCCAACATAGACCAAAGGTTCCATTTCAGTGCATATCTGAACAATGTGAAAACCATTCCTGAAGAGAAAAGACATCAACTGCAAAATTAGTAGGGATCACAGATAATTGTCGAAAGAAATATGCAAGTCAGTGGAAATTATGAGTGTACTCAATGGAGGATTAAAAAGAAAGCACATCAAGGGAATGCTATAATTTAAAACAAGAAAAGAATATGGTGCCACATGTCGTGATCTCTTGTCCTAGTGATGATGAAATATTTTACAGCACATGAAAAAACCAGTATATATCTCCTAGACAAACCTACCTTTTGCTTCCATCTGCAAATTGGCGAAGTTTCTCAAGAAGCTCTGAATCTCTTTGGTCCAGGACATCAGAGAAGACATCAGCTATACTAACTTTGCCATCCATGATTAGCCTCCTCCAATTGGATGCCTCCACAATATTGACCTTTTGTGTAAGGACCATTGAGTCTATTCGATGCAGCAACTCCCACAAAATTGATAGCCTATCCTGCATAGATTGAGACCAACATGAGATAGAAATCCCTACAAAAGATGATAGCAAAACATAGTTGACCAAAGACTCAGTTGCCTCTAGTAGGAAGGGAAGCTTCTGGCTGTCAAAGAGGGATGAATATACAAATACAAATTGAAGGTAGGAGAGAAAAGGCACAGAATCATGCGTGACCATGAATGGCTAAAATACGTCTTTGTTGCAAAAAGAATTTAAGGCAACAAAATTATAAGTATTCAGTTAAATTAATAATTTGAACAAGCAAAGGTTATTGTTCAGGGGGAAGGCACAACAAGGACAACATAAGGCATATCCAGATCAAATTAACTCTCCAGCCAGAGAAGGATAGAACTTACAGTGCCATTAGCTCTCCCATCAGCAGCTTGATTTCCCAGCTGAAACTGCTCTATCTGGCCAAGCAATAGTTGTTTCTCTCTATTTACTTTTTCTAGCTCCTCAATGACCAGAAGTCGCTGTTTGTTTAAATACAAAATATCTGAATGGAACCATGAGAAGCATCAGATTAAAACCAATTACAACCAATACATCAGTAATAACTAGTGCTGAGATGTCCGACAGAACTCTTTTCTTTATTAAATTTGGCTTTTTGAGATGACAGACAGAATCAAAATCAACAGGAAAAGAGATAAACAGACTTTGTTGAGCTTCTTTAAAACGCCGCCAGATGTCGGCATGTTTTCCCTCTGCTTCAAGATTTGATGGTTGACTAATTTCCTGTAATCAATGCTACCGGTTTAGCAGAAGAGCTTATAAGGAAAAAAATTGAGGATTGAGGAACATCGCTACATACCTCTTTCATCTGCTCATCTCCCTGATTTTCCGATCTACAATGAAAATTGCTCCAAATCAGACATCAAGATGGAGAGACCACACAAAAATGCAATACGTATTAGATGTAACCAAAGAGCAAAGCAACTCACCCAATATGTGAGGGAGTGCAATATAGTCCATTCACTTCCCCATTTTTCCTGGAATTAACAATAGGCGATAAGATGAACAGCATAACTAACATATGAATTAATAAAACAACCATTTGATTAAAGAACGGTTCACCTTTAATGAAAGGGGAAATAAATCTCAAATACCTCAATAATTGGTAAATTTCAGAAAACTATGATCAGTTACACTGAAGCTAGAAAAATCACAAGCAACAAGAGAAATGCCACCTAAAGTAGACATTTCCACTTTATAATAAACTAATATGCCTACTAGCTCCTTACCAAAAAAAAATATGCCTACTAGCTCAAGAGCACTGCAGAGATGCTGCTGAATTAGATAATGTACATGCAGATTTGATCAAAGTAAAGACACCACAACATTGTTTCATGGTGTCAAGATATCCTAAGCTTATTCTAATAAAGTATGAGAAAATCCAGCATATAAGACATCAAGGGACCCCATAAAAGAACCATTTCAAAGTAAGAATCTATGAGGTTTAAACTCAGCAACCAGATCGATGTATTAAGGAGTGACCAGAAATGCATGTGTTCAACTTCACTTTATTAAGAAATAACAAGTTTTATACCATCAAACTCTTCTAGTCTCTACATTACAGAAGCCAAAACATTCACATGGTTGAGATGTAAAATCTTACTTTTACTTTTTCTGTTGCTATTCCATTCAATGAGTAAAGTGCTTCCCCAAAACAATGTCAGTGCCCACACAACTATAGAAGTCACAAAATGTCATATAGTTTGGGTCCGAGGGAAAATCAAAACCAGATGGCCAACTAATTCATCACACCCTTCACCAAATATTTTTAAATGCCAACCAATAAACACCCACCTCCACTCCCAAGAATAAAGGGGAAAAAAAGTTTCTATTGCTCCTAGGAGAGAAAAAACCAGTGGAAATTGCTTGTTGATCTGGCTTTGTACAGCCAATAGCTAGGTCCTCAAGTTGCCGCTTAACAACTGATAACAGGCATGCAGGTCCAAATGGTTCAGGGAGTTGTTTAGCTGCTGCAGACTCTGCCTAATCACTGGAAACTACAGAAATGACTTCACAAAATGCCTTCCCCCTTTGCCCACTATCAAATAACATTTTTCTTCGGCCTCCTCAGTAATCTATTTCCAATAAGGATACTGAAACAATTTGAGAGACTCCTCAATCTCCCATAATAGACTGCAATTACGAATTTCATCCCAGCTACCGCTAAATGTTGAACTTCATTCATAGTTCACAGACACCATATTGTTCGTGTAAACGAAAGAAACAGATTATGAAAGGGTTACATTGCAGGGGCCTTACCACACTGCCAATACTTCTAGGCTCCAACTTGACCTTAAAAGATGAAATCCCAGAACTTCCTAATCCACATTCCCATACCCACAAGCAATTAAGTTACCTCGACACATCTCATATCTAACCACCCCTACCTTCCCTTCGCTATTAACACCATCGGCATCACAAATTACCGTGAGTAATCAGTGTAACAGGACTTTTCACCAACCAAGAGATACAGAAGCAGAGGCATCATGTCATGTGTAAGAAATTCCAACTTATCGATCAACGTGGATCAGTCCAAATGATCAGTGACCCGAAGTACCGCAACAAATGGTTTAAGAGGCATCCTGTCAAACTGCACTATATTTGCACCAGAAGATCAACCAGTTCGAGATTAATTCCACACTTCTCTTCGTAGTGACTCCCAATTTTCTCATTTCCCACCATCAATTTCAGCAGAAGCCAGCTCTCTTCTTCATATTCAAGTTGGGCTTTTCCTAAAACCAACGACTATTGCGGACGAAAAAGCCAAATGGGCTTCCCAAATTAGGACCAAAAAACTACCCGACAAGCTCCGACATCGTTCCCAGATCGTGTTCGGCAAGCACGTAGATGAGGGGATAAGCTGACCAGCACTCACCGAGAGCGACGGACTGAGACATGATTCGGGGGCCTCTGGGCCGCTGCCGAGCGGTACGGGAGATGAACCGGCGCAGGGATCGCTGCTTTGATCAGCGCCTCCATTAGCAATGGCGGACAAGGTAACCTGGAGAAACCGAGAGACACATCCAAGAGAGAGAAGGTGAAATCACAGTTCTGAACCACATAACGGTCGGACTGGGAAGATATTGTAAATCCGTGAAAATAATTATTTCTATTTATCTAGACTTCTAAAATTAACCCACCATTTTAATAATTGAACTTACTCAACCATCAGCAACCTAATCTATCAATTTTCGTCCCATTAAATTACAAACTGATTTGGACCTAGCAGACATTGTTTTAATTCATTTATCGGCTTTTATTTGATTATTTCGAAAAAAAAAACTAACCGTTGCCATGATCTATCATTATATATTTTTAGAGTTTGCCGATATTTTTAATGATACTAATTTTTATAAAAAAAAATTTACTGACAGTAATTTGAGTGTTTTACCAATTTATCGCGGCAAAACTATTAGCTAGTTTTAGTTATAAAATCTATTATCTCGGCCACTTACCAACTTGTATTTTGGCCATTTTGAAATCGTTGCAATCTTTTACTACTTTGTATCTGCGGAAATTACTACGTGTTCAAGTAACTAAGTTCTCGCACAAAATTATCAACTCTTAAAGACTATTTCAACAATCCACCGACACTTTGCTTTCGAATAGCATCTCCAACTTGTTAAATTGACTAGTTCTCTTATATAAAATTATTAACTCTTGCATTATCAGCATTTAATTCATTAATTGAATAGTACCAACTCTTATAATAATTTATCAACATTTATTTACTAACCTTGCCAATGTATCAGTAGTTTTTTCGTTTTTTTTGGTCGAAATGTATCGGTAGTTTGGTTGCCCACATGTTGCACGGAATTTGATATAAATTAGCAAAATAAGAGAAAATGTCCCTTTGATAAATTTTAGTAAGTACGAATTTTTCCATTAATATGGTGAATACTCTTTTCCTCAATTGTCTTCAAAGTCCAAATTCAATTAACACAATTTTATTAGCAAAAAGAATAACTCAATCTACATAGATATCATCTTTACCCAAAAAAAAAAACTACATAGATATCAAAGGAGCACAGCTTAATGAGAATTTAAAAATAGAATTTAGTTCAGTGGGCAGAGAACATTTGTCATTTGCCTTTATTCCATGGACTCTACGGCACATATTAGCATCTTTAAATATGTTAAAAGTAATCACGCAAAGGGCTCCTTCAAAGGGTAATAATATATGCTGGATATCATGAAAAGATAATGAAATCTTATCCTTGATGAGAAATCAATTTATCTTCATATTTGATTAAAAAGAGGTTGTCTTCATCAAGGTCGATGTTGTGATAATTTTACAATGGCTTTTTGCCGAAAAAGAAATAATCATGGAGGAGATCAAGTTCTTAAAGTTGACACCATCATACACATTTACGAAAAGACTTGACAATAGCACTCGTAGTTGTGGTGAAAATTTGGTAGTCTCCAAATAACCGTTCTCCACGTCCGTGTCCTTAAATTATTGAAGGAACAAGTAAATTGGTGGTCTTTAGAAGTCTATGTTGTCATGCTTGAGAGAGAGATCATCCGTTAATTTACAAAGAATCTGAGGTAGAGTGAGAGGAAATAAGAAGTCAGCAATAAAAAAGTCTATTTTTGAATGATTTTTTGGTTGCATTAATAAAACCACATTAAATATTCAAAAGTCAGTTTTACATGATATGTTACTAGTTATTATACGAAATTACAAACTCTTTTTCAAAGTCGCCAATATGAAATTATCAACTCTTATGTTACACAATTGATTGTTTCGAAATTATTGATTGTTCTTATGGCTTACCAACATTTATTTGCATGGCTTATCAACGTGTCAAAGTCACCAACTTACCAGCTTTTATTTGATTGTTTCAAAAGCGCCAATTATATCAATACTTTATCGACAACTGTTTGCGAAGCTTGCCATTGGGTCAAAATGACAAACTTTTATGGGATATCACCAAAACTTTAAAAAAATACTGGCTATTTTAATAATTTAACTACATATATTTGCGGTAGCTTTAGTTATCAACTCTTTTATGAAATTCTCAACTTTTACTTGAATCAATTACCAATATTTATTTAATTGTTTCCAAGTTACAAACTATTCCAATAATGTACAAACAATTCTTTGCACAGCTTACCAACTCATTAGGCTACTACCTGAAATAAAAAATTACCAACCCTTATTTGAGTCAACACTTACGAACATTTATTTGATTGCTTTGAATGTACCAATGTTCGAATAAGTCTATCAATATTTTTTTGGGAACTTGCTGATGGGTTAAAGTTACCAACTATGTAACATATTATAACTCTTTTTAACCACCTGTAAACTATGTAACACATTATACGAAAATTGATTTCCAGTTTTAATTAGGAGAAGTCATTTCCATGTAATTATAAACTAGAGTTCTCTGTCCAGCAATATCATTGTCCTAGATTAACTTAACGAACATGATGAAATTTTTTTTTGCGTAAATCATTTATCTCGAAATAAACGCAGCCTAGTCTAATGGAAAGTGCGGGGCCACATCTCTGGAGCCAAAATTAGAAAGAACCATTTTCGTATTTAGATATGAGAAGAGCCATTTTTTTTTCTTAATCTTAAAATGTCTTTAATTATTTCATGAAAAACTTTATGTTGAAGGAAATGATTTCACCCGAAATATGTATTCTAGGAAACTGATTGACTTTCCCTTATTTAGTTGTGAGCATAAAAATAAGAGAAAGAAGTTTCAGCTATTTGGTTATTACTTCTGAAAATAGGATAAATTATGCAATGCTATTAAAAAAATATGAAGGAATTATAGATTGTAAAATGAAATACGAAGCTATGAAGTTACAATTGTTGGTACCGAGAAATGTTCGAGTGAACGATAAAAGCTGTACGAATTCCAAATACAGTACTTTTATAGAGTGAATATGGCAAAAGGAAGCTATATAATCTAGTAATAATAACCACAAACATACATGAAAGTAATCATTTTCTTTTTCTCTAGCTTCGAAATCAGTGTTGGAAAGAAGTGAAGTGGTAAGTGGAATTAAATTTGACATTTTAACAAATATATTCTGCGCTTTCTTCTCCAACGCCTCGAAATAAAGTATTATGTGGAAAATCACATATTGAAAGCATTACTTCATGATAAATGAGAATTCCAGAAGCTAGTGAGAGAGAGAGAGAGAGCTTCGTTGAAGCTGTAAACATGGTTGAACTTTTGTGATGTCCCATGACACAAAAAGCGAGAAACTTAGCTAATGGAAACGTTTTCCTTTTTTAAGAAATGAGGTATCGTTTTTCTAAGTAAACTTAGCAAACTAGCACACCCTGCTGTGGCTCTCGTGCGGCGTATTTAGTCATCTCGGAGCTTCTGATCAGTCATCTCTGGCGATCGTCTTTTCTGCTGTTCTGTTCAAGGATCTCTTCCAGAGAAGACTCTGAGGAGGCATCACTGAAGATGGCGCTACACATACATGATGCAGCTGCAAACAATGCAATATCAGATCCAGCTGCTTGTACATACGCTTAGAAAAAAATTGAGGAGATGGCGGATACATGAGGATTTGACTACGAGGTGTTCTTGAGCTTTAGAGGATTAGATACTCGTGCAGGTTTTACCGACTTCCTTTATAACAGCCTGATCGATGCGGGAATCCATGCGTACAGAGATGACGAAGAGCTGCACATCGGGGAAGAGATTGGCCTAGAGCTTCTCCAAGCAATCAAGCAGTCAAGAATCTCCATAACCATCTTCTCAAAACGATATGCCTCTGCAAATGGTGTCTCAAGGAGTTGGTCCAGATGGTGGAGTGCAAGAAAAGCATGGGCCAGAAGATCATGCCCATTTTCTATGACGTGGAATCTTCCGAGGTTCGGAACCAAACCGGTGGGTATGGACAGGCCTTCATCGAGCACGAAAGCAGGGGGCGATACGGTGATGGAACTATTAGCAAGTGGAAGGCCGCTCTTAGTGAAGTTGGGGCACTAAAGGGATGGGACCTAAATAGCATGCCCAACAGGTGATTGTTTCTAAGATTAGGACTACAGCAATAGCTTGTATCCTTCGAATGCAACTTATTTCTGATCGAGTCCTTGCAGAATTTGTGTTATTTCTAGTATTGAAGTTGAATGCATTTCTTGAAAAATTAGAAATCACTCAGAAATCATGCCAATAGTGGGATGGTTTGCAGGAATTTTACTTTTTCTGAGTTTAGCTACATGTTATAAGTCCATTTCCATCCTTTTTTTTTCGAATAATATTATTTAGTTCATATGATTTTAATAAGGAATCTATCCAAAAGGGGTGTTAGATTTTCTAATTTGGTACGGGCTGACCATTTGTTGTTCAACCCAATTTTCTAATTCCGTGTGTTTTCAACTCCAAAAATATCAAGCGCGAAGGTGACTTAGTGAAAACAGTCGTCAAGGAGGTTTTCAGTGAGTTGAAAAAGGGTTACTTGGGATTATCGGATTGCTTGGTTGAAGTCGACAATCACGTGAGTGAGATAATGAGAATGATTGGCCCTCAGACACATGAAACACGGATTGTTGGTATCCATGGAATGGGTGGCGTTGGAAAGACCACTCTTGCCAAAATCATCTACAATAAACTTTTACCTGATTTTGAGCACTGTTGTTTCCTTTCTAACATTCGAGAAACTTCAAAGGTAAAGGGTGTTGAGTACTTGCAGAATCAGCTGATCTCCAACATCTTCAAATGGCCATGGAAAGATATAAGCATAAGCAACACAGACGAAGGGATTGAGATGATTAAAGATAGGCTGCGTGGTAAAAGGCTTCTCCTTCTCCTTAATGATGTTGACAGAAAGAATCAATTGAATGCACTTATGGGCAAGCGTGATTGGTTCGGTGAAGGAAGTAAGGTTATCATCACTAGTAGAAACAAAGAGGTTCTCAACCTTCCTGAAGTGGATTGGACTCCTGAACTTAACTTCATGGATTTCGACAAATCTCTTCGGCTTTTCAGCAAACATGCCTTCAGAAGAGATCGTCCCTTGGATGATTATCTCGCCCACTCCAGAAAGGCGGTAAGCATTGCTAGAGGTCTTCCTCTAGCTCTCGAGGTTATAGGCTCGCTTTTGTCATGCAACAGTAAAGAAAAGTGGGATGTCATGCTGAAAAAGTTGGAAAATGTTCCTCATGAGGAAGTCAGCAGTCAGCTGAAGATAAGTTACGAGGCGTTGGATGATCGGCAAAAGCACATCTTTCTCGATATAGCTTGTTTTTTCATTGGATGTGACAAAGAAATTGCAATTCACATGTGGGATGAGACTGAATTTTTTCCAGAAGAAGCTTTGGAAGTTCTGCAGCATATGTCCTTGATAAAGATCGAAGAAAATAATACCTTGTGGATGCATGATCAAATAAGGGACCTGGGGCGAGAAATCATCCGCCAAGATAGTAATATGGTAACAGAGAAGCAGACTAGGGTGTGGTATGTTGATGAAGCATTAGATTTGCTGATGACTAAACAGGTAAATGCTCCCTGCTAAAACTACAGTTTGGCTACTTTCTCTTTTATGATGCCATGAAACACGAGGAGTGACTAATGGGTTTCCTTTTATTTGGTAGGAAAAGGAAAAAGTTGAAGCTCTCCGTCTCCAGTTTCGCCATTCGGCGGAACACCATTTTGCAGATGAGGACTTCATGAGACTTCCAAATCTAAGGTTCCTTGTAGTTGATAACGGGAATGATTATAAATGGATTAGTGAACTTTTGGATCAGAAAAAAATTCTTGAACTCGCGTGTGGAGTAATAATGAGGAAATTGCGGCAGCGTTTTCATCTTCCAGTCAACTTCTTCCGGAAGAAGTCCCATCTACTTCAGAAACTGCGATAGCTTTCTTGGTATAATTTTCCTCTAAACTTTGACATAGCCAAATTATCCATGAGGAAACTAGTCGTTCTCGATCTCGCAGATAGCGCCATTACCAAACGTTGGGACGGTTGGAGCCATAAAAAGGTGTGGCATATGGTAGGAACGTCTATCTGTTAAATCCAGAACTTGATGGTTTCATGATTTTTGTTTCCTTTTTGTTGTCGCAGATGGCGAAGAGCTTAAAAGTGCTGGATCTGTCGGGCTGCGTGGAATTGGTTAAAACTCCCAACTTCTCAGGACTCGCAAATTTAGAACGGCTGATCATGGAGAGCTGTACAAGCTTGGTCGAAATAGATAAATCCATTGGTCAGTTACAGCGCTTGGTTTTCTTAGATCTCAGCTTCTGCCTTAAACTCGGTAGCTTGCCACCTGAGATTCGCGAGCTAAAATCTTTGCAAGTGCTCCGTATTCTTGGCGGGAGTGCACGGCAAAATAATTTTACGTCTAACATTGCGGTAAAGGGGTTTATCGAGTTAGGTGCGACAGTTTTAACGAAATAGAGGTGGGACAGTTTTTATGAAATGGAATCAGAATAGCAAAGCCCAAAAGAGTACGGATCCATCTAGCTCACTCCGAGCTCTCAAATCGACAAGGATGCTCCAATGGTTGCTGCCGAGGCCTCGCCAGCTCCGTCGCTTCGGAGGAGCCAAGTCCGTCCGAGACGTTCATATACTGAGCTGCAGGTTTCTGCTCATCCTCTTCGCCTACGGAGCTGCTCAGAATCTCGAGAGCGCTGTTGAGTTTGGGAGACGATTGTGTTGAACTGCGGGCTCCAAGTTCGCACATCTTTTTGGGAAAAACGAGAGAAATCGAGGGCACGATTTCGCTTGGGATACTGTATGTGTGCTTCACATTTTGCTCCTTGGCTGCGTCTCTGGGGGGTTCGGACATTGGGCCCCAAAAATGCTGTTCTTCTTGGGACTACTGGTTACTGGCTGTTCATAGCAGCGAGTTTGAAGCCGTCCAGGTACGCCCTTCTGCGTTTGTGAGTTGTTTATGTCACTCAGTCTGATTGCTCATAATTTTCCCGTTCCAGTATTTCAAAGAGTCGGTGAATCTATCATATACATTGTTAAGGACTTTTATGCCACCACAATGCAGTATACGAAGTGGCTCCGGGTAAACATAAGAACCTCCAAGCGCCGTAATGAGATGTCGCAGATCACTGTGTTCTAAACTGCATAAATCTAGTTAGTTCATAATCACGTCGGTACCTGAGCTGATGTGCCTATAGACTACTAGCGATTGCTATGATTCCCTCGGTCTCACGGACTCTTTGGTTGGGTCGCTTGCAGGGTTTTCTTTCTGAATGGATCCCATTTCGGGTTCCAGTTCGTTTCTCTGTGCTTCATGTTTGGCCTGATCCTTGCTTGCCTCGTGCTTCCTAGGTAGGCGGGAATCTATTTGTTTAAGATTTTTGGGTCTAGATTTTAGGGGTTTGGCTACTTGAACAGTGGAAGTGTTGAGGGCTGAGGGAGAGGGAAATGAGACAGGGGAGTGCTCCTGCCGAATTCGAGGTCGCAAGCAAGTTTGAAATGTTTCTTGTCGATCCTATTTAGAGATGTGGTTACGAATCAAGTTATGTTCGCATGGCAGGGGTGGAGTTTAATTAGAATTGTGAATTGTAACTCCCTCTGCTCTTCCTATGCTGGGTTTTCTGTTTTTGCGTTAATTATAATCTTTAAATGGTGGCATTTTGGCTTGAATCCAATCTCATTTTTCATATCTCGAACTATCTGAATCCAGTTCTTATAGACTAATGGTCTTCACAATGCCTCCAGGTCCTTAGCACAGAAAATTCGGACACTGTTTTGTTCGTTTCAAAAAAATATATGTGATGTAACTGCGAAACAATCTCTAAGAAGTCATTTATCAGAAAAATGGCAATGTCTTCTTATGTTTGAGGAATTTAAAAAATGAATCAGAGAATAATTTCTGGCGTGATTCTAAGTGATATTTCCTTGAGAAATTTGGCAGTTGGTGGGCTTTGTTATTGTGAGATTTTGTAGGGACCACTGCCAATTGTTATAAAAGTTTAAGCTGTTAAATAATAGCGTGGTTTAATATTTAATTATTCTAACATTTCCCCTTACGCTTATTCTGGCATTTGTATCTAGTACTAAGCGTGAAAATACTTAATTGGGGAGACAAATGAGGCATAGAAAGAGTCACCTCCAGTTCTGATATCATGTAAGAACTAGAAAAGAAAAATCTTGAGATATCAATCAAAATCACAAGATGATTCTTGGAGATGCTGATTGACTATTCTTGTAATATAATGATCTCTTCATTTTTTAATTTGTAGAAAAATTGACACTTCACGTTTTTAGATAACCTTGGCAAAAATATTTTGTAAAGCTAACCACACCTCAAAAGATGTCTTCAAGTCTACTACTTGAGAAAGAACTTCTTCGAAGAGCGTCGCAATGATCCATCCCCGCAGAAGGCGATTTGACCTTATCCATTGTAAAAACTCTGGATTTATCACTTCCTTTGAGACTATAGCTTCTTTTTCCAAATCAAAGGGGGTGACTATTGTTGGATTTGGCATCTGGTACTCGCCATCAATAAATCCTACCAGATCTTGACTTTCATTTAGTGCAAGCATCTAGCTCTCTAGCAAGAATAGTTTGTCTGTGTCAATTTCAGTGACAAAATTGCTAATGTTCAAAGACAAGGGGTGTGGATATTTAGGATTGGTGGAAGCCA
Source organism: Syzygium syzygioides (assembly GCA_031216285.1). Lineage (NCBI taxonomy): Eukaryota > Viridiplantae > Streptophyta > Magnoliopsida > Myrtales > Myrtaceae > Syzygium > Syzygium syzygioides. The sequence goes on from CM062249.1 coordinate 11,675,405, forward strand.
ATGTTAAGAATCAATTTCTTTTGAAGAAGAGCTTTGATACCATGTGAGATTTTTTTGGAATCACCGACAACTGTTCTAAAAACTTAAATTGTTAAAGGACGGCGTGGTTTAATTTTTAATTATTCTAACAGTTATTACTAGCATCACAGGTCCAATTTGGTCTTCCAGCTCCAACCATATCCGTAAAACCAATAGTAGACATCAATTAAATGTATAAATCCATATATCTTGGCCTCATACAGAAATGAGTAACAGTAGAAGATATCATGGGGCTCAACAAAATCGGATAACGATAGAGAGAAGAAGACAGCACTTCCGAGGCTGGAGCTAGATGAATGTTAGGGACAAAACTCACTTGTGTGTTTAGGGAAAATGGATTTCCAGTTTTAATTGGGAGAAGTTATTTTCCATGTAACTAAGCTAGAGTTTTCTGTCGAGCCATATCATTGTCCTAGATTAACTTATTGCCCCCAAACAATCAAAGGAACACGATGAAAATTTTTTCCGTAAATCATTTCCCTTCAAATATACGCAACCTAGTCTAATGGAAAGTGGGCGGCACATCTCCGGAACCAAAATCAGAAAGAACCAATTTTCGTAATTTACATATGAGAAGAGCCATTTTTTTCCTAATCTTAAAATGTGTTTGTTTCATGAAAAACTTTATGTTGAAGCAAAGGGTTTCACCCAAAATTTTTATTCTAGGAAAGTGATTGATTTTCGCTGATTTAGTTGTGAGCATAAAAATGAGAGGATGTACGTAGTTTTAGCTGTTTGGTTATTACTTCTGAAATAGGATAAATTATGCAATGCTATTAAATTATATGAAGGAAATTATAGATTGTAAAATGAAATACGAAGCTATGAAGTTACAATTGTTGATTTTATAAAGTAAATATGGCAAAAATAAGCTATATAATATAGTAATCATAACCACAAACATACGTGAAAGTATTCAATTTCTTCGTTCTTTTTCTCTAGCTTTGAAATTATTGTTGGAAAGAAGTGAAGGGGTAAAGTACAATTCACTTTAACATTTTAACTAATATCTTTTGCGCTCTCCACTTCAACGCCATGAAATAAAGTATTATGGGGAAAATCACATATTGATAGTATTTTTTCGTGATAAATGAGAATATGACTTGTTAATTTATCAATAAGAAACAGAAAAAAATGGATTCTGGAAGAGAGGGAGAGAGAGAGAGCTTTATTGAAGCTCTAAACACGATTGAAGTTCTATGATGTCCCTTGACACAAAAACAAGAAATTTAACTAACGGAAAGGTTTTTCTTTTATTTTCTTTTATTAGAAAGGAGAAATCTTTATCCTGATTAAAGTTCAAGTGCTTTGTTTGACTAAAAACACTTTTCAGTTGACTTGCCATTTTCAATGTTTCGAATATTGAAAATTCTAGAAAATGATTCCATAGATATTCTTTTCAACGAAACAAACACACTTATAGTCTATGAGTTTGGAGCCTAGTGTTATTGCATTTTTAAGAATTATTCCATGTGGGCATCTTCATTTCTGAGACGCCTGAAAATGTTGGCATGTGCTCGTCCTAATTTTGATGGATTAATTATATAGGAAACTGATTTTTGTATCCATTTTTCCCCCAAATAGAGGGGATTCTCAACCACCTTGATTGAATTATCGAAAAAAAAAATCATATTGGAAGCATCCAGGAAATTACTGATAGATGG